>PVLD010019007.1:0-37512 GCA_004027595.1 Dinomys branickii
TCCAACCATGGCAGTTTGTATACACCCCTGTATGTTATAGTATAGTCTGAGGCAGCTATATCTCTTCCCAAGGCGAGAGTCCAGGGGTATAGATAAACCCAGGAGTACAGTTATTATCACAGGGAAGATGACTGATTGAGTGGTAGGGCAACGGAGATGAGGGAGGAGAAAATTGAATGATCAAATGGGCCATCATCTGAGTAACTGAGTAACAAATGTGAAGGTAACATTATGTAGGACAGCATCCAGAGCTAATTCCCTTCTATGTTCTCTATAATTCTGTATTTCCTCAATCGTTTTTGTATTAACAGAAGTGAAGATAACTTTATATTATACAGCATCCAGTGCAAATTCCCTACTATTTTCTCTATAATTTGGTATTTCCTTTAATGTTTTTGTGTTAACTAATGTGAAGATAACATTATGTAATACAATATCCAGTGCTAAGTCCCTTCTATATTCTGTAGAAGTTTGTATTTTCGGTATTGTTTATGGCTTATTCTGGTGCATATGTCTCCATTCTTTTGTCTTTAAAATAAAATTTAAAAAAAAGAGGATTAACTCAAGAAGAATGAGCAGGTTAAAAGAAAAAAGAAATTTATTTATTTTTGGTACTGGGAATTGAACTTGAAACCTCATGCTTGCCGGGCAGGCGCTGTGCCTGGCCAGAAGAAAGAAAAATAGCAGCCTTGAGGAGATTATTACCAGAAACTGAGTTTACATTGCACCTGGATTCTTGAATGCGATTTGACCCCATGGCAGGTTGGCCTGGCAAACCCTCCAGCCACTTCCCACCTTTAAACGTGGCCCTGGTGGTGGCATTTGTCACTGAGGCTGTTATTTCACTGTGGCTTTCAAGATGATCTGCTATTGGTTTTTTCTTTTTTTTTCTGACCTCAAACTTGCAGTATTTCTCCTGCCTCAACCTCCCGAGTGCTGGAATTATAGATATGTGCCACCACACTGGCCAAATAGGACTTTTCTTTTGGGGTTAAATGTGTTTCCAAGATGGCTCTAGGCATGTGTCTGGGGGAGGGCATTATATTAAGTCTTTTGGGTCCCCAGGGTGCCTTTATTCCTCGAAGTGGCTGCAGTTGGGCCATCGAGTAGCTCTCCAGGGGCCACAGCTCTGGCGGGGTTGGACTTTAGAACACATCAAGGCCGATAGTGGCTTTTCTCTTTATTTATTTTTTGTTTGTTTGTTTTTGTCTTTTTGAGACAGGGTTTCACTATGCACTTCAGGTTGGCCTTGAACTCACAGCGATCCTCCTGCCTCAGCCTCCCGAGTGCTGGGATTACAGGTGTGCGCCACCATGCCCGGCGCGGCGTTTCTCTTTAGATGTGCTTTCTGTGCGATCCACTGACATACAGTGTGATTATTACTATTTTTGTTGACAGCATAGGAAGTGTTCTTGGAGGCATTTCATTCAGTAAATAGATGTTTTTGCTTTTGTACAAGGTTATACCAGCTGTTATGGCTCATGTCTGGATGTCGCCCCAAAGCCTCATGCGGCCATAGGTGGGGCTTTCTCAGAGGTGGCTGGATCTAGAGTGTGTGACACTGGGATTCAGGGTGTGATTGGTTTGGCACAGTTCTGGCTGGGATTCAGGATGAGAGTTCTATACCCACACAAGTCTGTAATCCCAGTGTTCAGTAGGCTGAGGCAGGAGAATCACTAACATAGTGAAAGCCTATCTCAAAAAACCAAAAACCACTTTTAAAAAAATACAGGTAGCATGCATACAGTAGAAGGGACGGTAAGAGTCTTGTCTCATCTCCTTCCCTTGTTGCTTCGCTGCCTTCTGCCCACCATGGACTGTCTCTCCTCTGTGATGTCCCTCTGCCATACCACCCGCTGATTATGGACTGAAACCCCTACAAACTGTGAGCCCAGTGAACCTCTCCCCCTTTAACTTTGGGTGTCAGAAACAAGCAAAGCAACTAAGACATCAGCAGAGATCATTTAAACAAACATGATTTTTTAACTTTGTTTTTTGAGACAGGGTCTTGTTCTATAGCCCAGACTGGCTGTGAACTTGTGGTCCTCATGCCTCAGCCTCCTAAATGCTATAATTATAGATGTGCACCGTAGTGTCCAGCTGCAAGTCTTGATTTTTCTCTTTCCTCTGTCTCTTTTCAAAACAGCAGGAAATCATCCTTTGAAGTTAGTTGGGCAGGTCTAGATGGTATTAGTTCTGGCCCAATCATTTTCTGTGTGTGTGTGTGTGTGTGTGTGTGTGTGTGTGTGTGTGTGTGTATGTGTTTGAGGCAGGTTCTCACCAAGCAGTTCTGGCTGGCCTTGAACTCCTTGGCAAGGTCCTCCTGCCTCAGCCTCCTAAGTGCTGCCATGACAAGTGTGTACTACCATGCCTGGCTGCAAATTTCCCCTTTTGCCTTGGCTACTTGGAAGTTAGGAAAAATTATATTCTCAGTTTCTAGAAACATTTCTTCTTCCTTTTCCCTTAATTCCAGTTTTCTTTCTTTTGTGTTTTAAAATTTTATAAGAAATAAGAAAGGGCTTGAGCTGGGGATGTAGCTCAGTGGCACAGGGCCTGCCTGGCAAGTGCAAAGTCATGAGTTCAATTCGCAGTACTGGAAAAAAAAAGACTTGGGGTATAGTTCAGTATTCAGACCGTGGGGTCAATCCCCAGTACACCACACACACACACACACACACACACACACACACACACACACAGATACCTCTGTAGTCAAGCCAGATCAAAACCTGGTAGTTCACAGGTAAAAATCTTGTTGAGTCATTATGTGTTTTTCTTAAATGAGTAAATCAACAAGTACCCGAGCAAATGCTGTGTTATAACAACAAGATTAGAGCTGGTGTGGTGGCACAAGTCTATAATCCCAGGGTTCAGGAGACTGAGGCAGGAGAACCACCAACATAGTGAAAAACCTACCTCACAAAAACAAAAAACACTTAAAAAAATACAGAATTCATATAAGATTAGGGTTGGAGATTTAGTTCAGTGGCACAAGTGTCTGCCTGGCAAGCACAAGGTCATGAGTTCGATTCCCCGTACCAAAAAAAAAAGAACTCATTTAGGACTGACTTGGGCAGTGGCTGGCTAGAGAAGGAGATTTATTGTTGAGGCTCAGAACAAGACCTCCTAAGAGTGGGCATCCTGGTACATGGAAGACTTTGAACTCAGGCAGAAAGACCTTGAACGAAGGCAAAAACTGGGGCTCTTCCTGAGCTTCTCTTCCCTTGTTTCTCTTGTCCCGTCTGTCCCCAAGGACCTCGCAGAAGCTGGAACTCGTCTTCCCCAGCAGCGCAGTAGAGCAAATCTTTTTTCTCAGTGCAGGAGGTGGCTGTGAGGACATTCTCTGACCAAAGTTGTTTGATCACAGAGGGACCCTGCCCTTTCCAGGGGCCAGGAAAGCCACACACAGGCTGCTGGGAGTCCCTCAGCCTGTCACCCTTCTCTCCAGCTGCATTTCTACCTCGGTGTCTGACTGTCACAGAACCAAACCATAAGAAGGGATGGTTTTGCTAGGTGTGGTGGCACATTCCTATATCCCAGTACTCAGGAGGCTGAGGCAGGAGGACCTGTGTGACTTCCTCGCCAGCCTGGGCTACATACTGAGTTCAAAACCAACCTGAGCTATGTAGTGAGACTTTGTCTCAAAAAATAAAACAACAAAAAAGAAAACTTAGAAAACCTGCAACACTTTAGATTTTTGCCTGATGTTCTTGGACAGAAGAAAGGAATGTGCGTAGCTATCTGTCTACCCATCTACTGTCCACCTATGTACCTGTGCAAGAAATGACCAAAATATACGTGAGAGTTTATTTTTATTCATTCATTCATTTATTTATTTATTTTTTGCGGTACTGGGGATCGAACTCAGGATCCTGCGCTTGCTAGGCAGGCGCTTATTCCACTGAGCTATATCCCCAGCCCCCATTTATTTATTTTGAGCCAGGGTCTTGCTATGTAGTTCTGTCTGACCTTCTGTAGTGGTACGGAGCCCAGTCTAGCCTCAAACTCACAGTGATCCTCTTGCCTCAGCCTCCCAAGTGCTGGGATTACAGGCATGCACCACCATGCCTGGCTACAGTGTGTGTTTAAATAAAAATAATTTATTACAGTAAAAGACACATTGCCGTGAATCTCTCCCACC
The DNA here is from genome assembly GCA_004027595.1 of Dinomys branickii. Taxonomy (NCBI): domain Eukaryota; kingdom Metazoa; phylum Chordata; class Mammalia; order Rodentia; family Dinomyidae; genus Dinomys; species Dinomys branickii. The sequence goes on from PVLD010019007.1 coordinate 4,142, forward strand.
CCACTTTGAGCACACAGATTCCACTCTTCTTGCCAGTTTCCGAAGCAGTTCTGAAAGTCCTCTTTCACGAGGGTCTTTATGAGGTATGATCAGAAACACACGGAATGCACTGCCAAGTACCGTCCAGTGGAAAGGCAGCTCATAAAAACATCCCTGTGTGTCCTCATCCACCTTACTCACCAGTTCGGGTGTCTTCTGGCTCTTCGCCAAAGTCACAGTGACCATAGAAAGGCAGATGTTTGAATCAGTTTAAGGCTTCAAGGCAGCCACAACAGTGCAGCGAGAGACACTCACAGCAGAGGATTTCCAGACCTGCTTCAGAAAGCAGCAGGAGCAGTGGGATGAGTGTGTTCAAAGCAAAGCAGAGCATGAGGGGCGTTTCTGGTGATGTGTCTTTTACTGTGATAGAAAAAAATTTTTTTAAAGCATTCACCATATTTTTGATCACCCCTCCTATATCTCCCTTTTAAAAATTGGTTACATGGATAAAATGTCATACATCATACTTGAACATGTGAACCAAAGGGTAGCAGTATGGCAACATAGTGAGGTGTGGAAGAATACTTTCTAATACTGCTTAGTTGGGATCCTGGGTGAGTTGAAGGAGAATTTTGAACAGGTGTGATGGTAAAGAATTTGGTAAAAACAAAAACTAAAACAAAAACAAAAAACCTCTCATAATAAGGGACTGGGGTTTCAGCTCAGTGGCAGAGCATGTGCTTATCATGCATAAGACGTGTAAGGTCCTGGGTCCAATCCAGCACCACATGCATGCACGCATGCGTACAGCCAGCACGGTGGTGCATGCCTGGAATCTCAGCACTCTGGGAGGCTGAGGCGGGAAGAGTGCAAGTTCAGTGGTGACCCTACTCAGCTCTGAATGGGCTGTAAATTGAAAAGAAGACCAATCTCATCATAAAATCCCGGCCAGGGAGCTCGCAGCCAGATCATCTTGCCTCTGTGAGCTGGGCAGAGCAGAGAACTGAATTTTGGAATGCTCCGGGACTCGAAGTCCCTCATTAACTGGAAAGTGCTAGTAGCTTGGAATCAGTTAGGGCTCCGCCCCTGATGCCAAGCGTCCGCCTTTGGTTCTGCATGTGTGAGTTCACTGTGTGACCTTCTTGAATTTCAAGTGATTCGTCTCTGGTGTTTCATCAGAAGAATTCTGTGAGAATGAAATGTGGCACCTGGCCCAGCAGCTTGTCCATAAACAGTATTTTTATCTGGATAAACGCTTCAGGCTGAGCCGGGTGCAAAAAATCATGCGGTTCCAGAGGTCATCCTTGACCCCAATCAAAACGAAGTCCCCCTCCTATATCCAGTAATAAAGCACTTGCTTCAGCTGGGGCCCACGCAGTTATCGCCTTTGCAACCAAACACAGCAGTGCCCAGCCCCGCGCTGGGGCAGAGGGATCGCGTAGGGCCTGGCGGTCACTGACCAGGGGTGCGTCTGCCTGGATCTGCCCCTCTCCTTTTAGGGAGCAAGGGGCGTGGTGCCACTCCACCTTATCCATTATCTTTTTATTCTTTTTTTTTTTTTTTTGGCTTTTTGAGACAGGGTCTCGCTATGCAGTTCAGGGTGGCCTTGAGCTCACTTTGTAGTTCAGGCTGGCCTTGAACTCTGGTGATCCTTCTGCCTCAGCCTCGGGAGTGCTGGGATTACAGGTGTGCATCACCACACCCAGTTTATACTCATTTAAAAAATGTTTATTAAATATTTATTTTTGTTCTTTTTGAGATAGAGTCTCATTATGCAATTCAGGCTGGCCTTGAACTCTGGTGATCCTCCTGCCTCAGCCTCCTGAGTGCTGAGATTATAGACGTGTACTACTACACCTGACTTGCAGTTGCTTATTTTGGTGGAAAAAGAAATTTCCCAGGATGACTTGAGCTTTGGTTTCCCATTAACCAAATTTCTGGCATTATAGGTGTGTGTCATCATGCCTGACTTCATTTTTTTTAACTTTATGTTTGATAGTACCTGTTTGCAGTACATGATGGTTACTTTCTGTGTTGGAAATCGGCCCATGGGTGTAAGACATCTGATTGTCCTTTTCGTTTCCCTCCCCTCCGCCCCTTTAGTCCCTTCCTTTTTGCAAAGGATCGTCGTTTCCTGCGATCTACCTTTCATTTGCTTTTAGTTCTTTGTGTCTGGGTTCTTGGGGTTTGGGCACTCTTTGGGTTTCTCATATAAAAGAAACCTGGTGATATTTAAGCTTGTGTGTCTGATTTGTGTCATACAACGACTTAAGTTTATTCTCCTTTATGGCACAGCAGTACTCTGCTCTATGTAAATATCACATTTTCTTTCTTTATCCATTCATCTGTTTTTGGGTGGTTTTTTTTTTTTTTTGTGTGTGTGTGTGTGTGTCTTTTTGAGACAGAGTCTTGCTATGCAGTGCAAGCTGGCCTTGAGCTTACTTTGTAGCCCAGGCTGGTCTCGAACTTACAGTGATCCTCCTGCCTCCGCCTCCCGAGTGCTGGGATTACAGGTGTGTGCCACCACGCCTGGCTCCTTTTATCTGTTGATGGACATATGGGCCATATCTTAGTTACTTTTCTTCTTGCTGAGGCAAAAGACCTGGTCCAAAGTTAAAGGAGAAAAGGTTTATTTAATTCGCAATTTGTAGCGGTTTCAGTCCATAGTGAGCTGGCTCTAAGGCGGGGTGCCACGGCAGAGGGGCACAGAAGGGGAGAACAGTCCACAGTGGGCAGAGGCAGCAAAGCAATAAGGGGCGGCCACAGCTCACTCCTACCCAGGCTACTCAGGGCAGGGAGCACTCACAGCCTTAACCCTCCTGCCTTTGATCTTAGCACCACAGCAGGACTCAACCCCAGCTTCACACACTCTAGATCCAGCCGCCTCTGAAAAAGTCCCACCTATGATCACACGGGGATTTGTGGAACAGCTAGACACAAGCTGAAAGACGCCACTTCCATGATTTAGGTGTAACTGGCCGATTTCTCATGTAACCCAGAACTGTGACTTTTTATGGGACATTATCCTGGCTTAGAAGGTTGGAAACTGCTTCAAAAGACATTGTGCAGGCCAAACCAAGGTCATGCGTAGAGCTGGGCTGTAGCACCCTGGTGCAGGGGACATGCAGTAGGCACTAACCACTAAAAAAATGAAGGGAAAGAAATGAAGGAAGGAAGGAATTAAAAACTGTAATTGTTTTCCTTTTTTTTCCTGAAAGAATTATATTGGAAAAATTGCTAGTATTAATATTAGTTTAGGCAATTTAATCAACTTCGGTAAGGAGTTATAAATTATTATATTAGCTGGGTGTAGTGGCGCACACCTGTAATCCCAGCACTGGGGAGGCTGAAGCAGGAGGATAGCTGGGAGTTCGAGGCCAGCCTGGGCTACGTAGTGAGTTCAAGGCTGGCCTAGACTACATAGTGAGACCCTGGCTCAAAAAGCAAAACAAAACATTTTTAAAAATTATTAATACCAGCTAGGAAAGAAAAACCATTTGCCACTTGTCTGTATCATTTTTATGGAAAAATAGAATTATTATTATTTTTGTTGCTTTTATGGCCAAATGTTAAGAAGAACAAAAATGTTTACGGCAGAAGCAGAATTTGCCATTTGTAAGTATTGTACTAGGCAGTCTGTGGGCTGCATATTGTCAAATCAATTTTGTTTGCTGTGAAACAGAATTTAATCTCTGACCTCAAGTTTTATTGTATAATGTGCTTGCCAAACACACAGAACTGTGGATTTCCATGGTAGTATGATTTGTGTACTGGCCTGAACTCTGAAGTCATTGTAGCTGTCATTCGGCGAAAAATAGGAAGAGAGGGAGCTTTGGGGAGCGTAGGTTTTGAGCCAATGGAAGGGGAAAAACCCCAAATGCTAGATTATTTAGAGACTGTTAAATTGAAGTGGCTATCTGTGACATGTCTGTAAGTTTAAGGATTCCTGGAGATTTGTCTGGGGGGATGCAAAATGTGCACCCATACAGAGAGTGGCCGGCTGCTAAGACTGCTGACCTGCAAAGCTCAAGACCAACAGTGTTCCTGCCAGATCTTCTGGGGGTCCCCTGCAGGTGCTGTTGCCCCAGAAGTAAGCATTGGCGGGTGGAGGAGGGCCGGCTCTGCTCTGGGAAGTGACAGCCCGCTGGGGAGCTGAGGGCAGTACTCAGGGAAAGATGAAGACCCTGTGACCAGGGCCATGCCTGTGTGAGACGGTCTGCAGCTGGAAATTGCTGCAGACCTTACAAATGAGGTGCTAGCCCTCAAAGAGGCACTGTTAGGGCCTAGAGGGGAAACAGTATCCACGGCTACCCTGACCTCTGCGCTTTTGCAAATATGGTATGTTAATTTCTCTCCTGGGTTTCTTTTTTTTGTTTTTGCTGGTTTTTTTTTTTTTTGGTTTTGAGACAGGGTTTTATTATGCAGTTCAGGCCGGTCTTGAGTTCATTTTGTAGCCCAGGCTGGCCTCGAACTTGCAGAGCTCCTCCTGCTTCAGCCTCCGGAGTGCTGGGATTACACGTGTGTACCACCACTGCTGGCTTCTCTCACTTGATCTTAGCCAAAAGGCCGAGAAGCGATGCTGCTGGCTTCTCTCTTAGGTTTTTCTAAAAAAAAAAAAAAGGTTCTTTGTCTACCATAAGTTTACACATTGAAAATATTTTTCTTTAACTCTCACATCTAAGCAGTCATCAGGTCTGATTGTTTTTTCCTTTTTGAATGAGGTTTCCTTTCCAGCATGCTGGGGGCTGAGGCAGGAGGATCACAAGTTCCACTCCAGCCTGGGCCACTTGGTGATTTTTGTGAGACCCTGTGTCAAAATTTTAAAAAGGGCTGAGGAAGTAGCAGCTCAGTGTGAATGCTCTGGGCTCAGTTACCACCACTGAAAAAAATGGGTCTTCTTACTGATAATACCCTAGCTGCGGGCTTTTAAATTGAATGCATAGATTCTGACTGGTCTAAACACCCTCAGTAACACACTGGTCTAAATACACTCACAAGACCGAGAAGAGAACCAAAGCCCTGTGCTTTGTCCCTGACCCCATATGGTGGGGTCAACATCAATGATCTTGGGCCAGAGATATAGCTCAGCGGCACAAGTGCCTGCCTGCCAAATGCAAGGTCCTGAGTTAGATTCCCAGTAACAAACAAACAAACAAAAAAAGCATGTACTCAACATCAGTGATCTTGAATACGCTATACTGATTGGTCAAATAAACCATTGCACATCCTATGATGGAGTACCATGCAGCCCTTAAAAATGATCATTCACATTTATACTTACTGTTTGGAAGTTGTTCCTTTTCTTTTTTTAATATAGGTCTAGTCTGGATTTGAACTTAGAATCCTCCTGTCTCAGCCTCCTGAGTAGCTGGGATTACAGACATGCACCATTGTGCTCTCTCTGGAGTTGCTTTTTTTGTTGTTGTTGTTTGTTTGTTCTTTTTAAATCCTGAGCTTTTTCTTGCTATGTGGTCTAAATTGGCCTTGAGATCCCCCTGCCTCAGCCTTCCTCCCTCCCACCCTACCTTCCTTTTCTTTCTCCCTTTCTCTCTCTCTCTCCCTTCTTCTCTCCTTCTTTTCAGCTTTGTTTTTGAGACAAGGCCTTTTATGTTGTCCAGACTGGCATCAAAGTCCTGGACTGAAGTGATCCTCCTGTTTCAGCCTCTGGAATAGCTGCTACCTAGCCATATGCCACCGTGCTGGCTCAGGTTGCTGTTTTTCCGTTTGTTGGTCTGGTATCTGTGAAGTGAAAGGAACAGCACAGAAGCCTACTTGTGCTCTGAAGGCCAGCTGAGGGTTTGGGTTCCAAGAGCACTGTGTATCGGAGAAGCTGCAGAAGGACTCAGAACTCACCTAAAGCTGTGGTTGGGAAGAGAAAGGGGGAGAGGGCGCGGGGTGATGAGCCCTTGATTCCAAGATGGCCACAGGGCCACCCGCAGTTTGCGGGGGCAGCTGTTGAGCTGTCGTCACAGGAAGTAGAAGTCACCAGTGGAACTAGGCTGACTTTCAGGCTTACTGGATGCAGAAAGAAAGAAAAATGCACAATCAGCACACAGGGAAATACGCCATCCTGTTATTGGTATCTGTAGGAACCAAAATAAAAGCAGGAGGTTCAGCACAGACTCGACCCTGGGGCAGCTGGCTGGTGGCTGGGCTGGGGTTGGACTCCAGTGGGTACACAGACAGGGCGGGGGCGTCGGGAAATCCCCTCTGGGCTAGAGAAAGGGAAGATAAGGAATGTGTTCCCGTGGGGCAGAGATCTTTAGATGGTTTGAAAAACAGGGCAAATAGAGGCGGACGTGGAAGGCCGTGAGGGGCAGGCTGCAGCCCCCCTTGTCTTTCCCAGGCTGGCTTCTCTCTTAGCCACAGAAAGCAGAAGAGTCCAAAGTGGAACACAGCAAAAACAAGTTTATTTGCAGAAGAAGTGACCCTGAGGAGCAGAGTCCCCGAGCTGGGTAACCACTGAGCCTGGGGCAGCGGGCCTGATTTACGGGCTGATGGGGAACCGGTCCGGGGTGCATCTCGTCCCAGGTGACTGTCTCTGACTGGCTATGAGCTGCTGATTCCCTGTCACCTTATCTGTAACTCAGTTTTGATTGTACTATTCTTATGCCACTCTGTGTCTGTTTGTTAATATGTTTTTGTTCTTATACTTTAAAAAAAAAAAGAGTCTCTAACGAGTCTTGGGAGGTGGTATGCAAAGACTTCTTTTTGCCTGTCCTTTTAGGAACAGCTCATACATAGAAGAACTTAGCTAATCTCTGAGTACATCTGCCTTTATCCTGACCACAGACAGGCTGGGTTAGCTTCCTCAGGCTTTCAAGGGGGCTGACCCACATTAGCCCTGCCTGTTGGGGTCCTACCCCTAGGATCAAAGTTGCTTATCCATGTGCAGAAAATTGAGTCTAGAGCCATATCTCACCATGTGCTACAATGAAATAAAGATGGATCAGGTCTAAACGTTAAACCAGAAACACTTGATCCGTCAGAGGTAAAGTAAGTAAAGCTCTTGAAGTCTAGGTGTAGGCAAGGACTTTCTGAACAGGATTCCAGCGCCACAGAAACACAGCATCAAGAATCAACAAAAGCTGGTTCTGGTGGCGCACGCCTATAATCCTAGCACTCAGGAGGCTGAGGCAGGAGGATCACTGTGAGTTTGAGGCCAGCCTGAACTGCATAATGAAACTCCGTCTCAAAAAAAAAAAGATCAGCAAATGGGATCATAGCAAATTAAAAAGCTTCTACTTAGCAAAGGAAACAACCGACAGAGTGAAGAGACAAGCTACCAAATGGGAAAAGGTTTTGCCAACTCTTTCTCTGACAGACAACTGATATCTAGAATATGTACAGAACTAAAATAAAAAATAGAGCTCCCCCCAAAAAAATTAATAAAAAATGGACAAGTGAAATGAATGGATGCTTCTCAGAAGAAGAAATACGAATGGTCAATAAACACATAAAGAAATGTTCAACATTGCTGGCCATTAGAGAAATGCAAGTTAAAACAACACCAAGATTCCACCTTACCCCAAGAAGAATGACCTTTCTCAAGAACTGAAGTAACAGCTGGGCATAGTGGTGCACACCTGTAATCCCAGCAATTGGGAGGCTGAGACAGGACAATCACTGCATGTTCGAGGTCAGCCTGGGCTACATAAGTGAGTTCAAGACCAGCCTGAACTGCACAGTGAGACCCTGTCTCTAAAAGAAAAGAAAAGAAATCAAGTAAAAAAGGCTAACAAGGCTGTGGGGGAAAGGAGACCTACACTGTTGGCAGGAGTGCAGATTGGTACAACCACTGTGGAAATCAGTACGGAGGTGCCTCAAAAACTAAAACTAGTTGCTCTCAGTTGTTCTGTCACAGCGATGAAGAGCTGCCTAACAGACTTCTTAAAGCAGCACTCTTGGGCCTTAGGTGGGTCTCTGAGAGCCCTGCTGGCCTCCAGAACTTTAAGGTCTCAGCCAAGTTCTGTGCTATGTACCCTATCTTGGAGAAATCTAAAAATCCAGGGACCAAGATGGCAGCAGGGAACCTGAACTCTCATTGTCCAGGCCAGTTAGGCTGCAATCTAACCCACATAAGGAGTGAAAAAGAGGTCTGTGTTAGGACCTCAGCCCAGGCTGGCAGCCCGAGGCCAGGTACACATGTGAGAGTAAAATGGTCATGGGATGGGAAAGAGTCTTTTGAGGACTCCTTGACATAGGAGCCCAATGTACTGTCCCTTCAAATCTTAATGGGGAGGTCCTCATAGAGACTGATTTACGGATGGATGAGTGGATGGATGGAGTGATCCATCGGAGAGAGTCTGGCTGTGTACTGCTGGCTGGCCCTAACTCTCTGTTAGCCCAGGCTTGGCCTCAAACTCCCAGCGTTCTTCCTGCCTCAGCCTGCTGAGTGCCAGGATACCAGGTGTGCACCCTCTCCCAACAGTTAGGTTTTTTTTTTTTTTGTTTTGCGGTACTGGGGATCGAACTCAGGACCCTGCGCTTGCTAGGCAAGCGCTTATTCCACTGAGCTGTATCCCCAGCCTCCAACAGTTAGGTTTTAAACAATTATGGAGAATATGTGGACTTTGTTTGGATCCTGGTTTGAATAAACAAATCATAGCGTGTGGTTTTGGAGTGAAATCAGGACATTTAACTTTGGGGTGGGGATCTGAGGGTATTAGTTTTTTTCTTTAGTGGAGCTTCTTTTACTGTGACACAGAAATGTCCTCTTTTTTCAGAGGTGCCTACGAGGATGCTACATGGGCTCTGCTTGAAAATCTTGAAATATTACTGAAACAGAAATAAAGGAAAAGAACGTGAAGGGACCTCATGAGTGGAGTAATCTTTCATGATAAAAAGTTTAAAATGATATTTATTTCTTTATCTATTTCTTTACAGTTTTTCTGGAGATAGGGTCTCACTCTGCAGTTCCGGTTGGCCTTGAGCATGCAGCGATCCTCTTGCCTCAGCCTCCTGAGTCCTGGGATGACAGCCACCAGGCCCAGCTAAAATGATAAGAGCAATACATTTTTATTTATTTATTTTTTGTCTTTTTGACACAGGGTCTCACTGTGCAGTTCAGGGTGGCCTTGAGCTCACTTTGTAGCCCAGGCAGGTCTCAAACTCGCAACGATTCTCCTGCCTCAGCCTCCCGAGTGCTAGTAGAGAACTAAATTAGGTTGGGATGCTACAACTGAAAAGACTGGAACATGCATGCAATAGACAAAAACAGCAACGCGTGAAAAAGAAGTGACAGCTTGGAGGCAAAACAGTGACTATAATACAGATGCCGCCTTCAACTGGGAAAGGGAGCCCTGCTGGGCACAGTGATCATTTGCAGAGGCAAAAAGAGAATAATGATTTTAGCAACAAGAATAATAGCTACTGTCTATGATAAACAAGGCTTAGCACCATTGCTGCTACATCCGGCATCACATTCATAGCACTTATCTGATGCCAACAGGATTTTGAGCCAGACAGGGTGATTCCAGCACCCCTCTTTTACAGGCAGGGAACCCTAGTCCTTGCTCCCTCTTCCTCTCTCTCCCTCTCTGGGGACTGAACCCAGGAACTTCAAAAGCTCTACCACTGCGGGTTTGTTTTTTCTTTTTTGAGACAGGGTCTTGTTATGTAGTTCAGGCTGGACGTGAACTCACTATGTAGCCCAGGCTGGTCTCCCACTCACCGTAATCCCCCTGCCTCAGCCTCCAGGGTGCTAGGATTACAGACGAGCATCCCCATCCCGGCCTCTACCACTGCTCTTTATCCCCACGCCTTTTACTTTTTTGTTTTCGCTAAGTTATCCAGGCAGGCCTGAAACGCGCCATCCTCCTGCCTCAGCCTCCTGAGTTGCTGGGATGAGGGGCACAGACGTCTTAAGTAGTTTCTCCAAGCTTCCACGCCTGGGAAATAACTGCCTTGATTCTCACAGTTCATGGCCTCGAGGCCTCACTTTTTTTTTACCTTTAGAAACCTTGCCCTGGAAAAAGAAACTGTTTTCGAGCCAACAGAAGTGGCTACTTTGAGCAAAGAGCTTTTTGTTCGGTGTTTTAGAGATGTAATTTACATTACATTGAAAAGTGAAAATGTGCCTGCAGGCCAATTCTTGCACGTGTAGTTTCTGGACATTTGTAGGAGGCCGTATTTAAATTCACTTCCAGCAGCTGTGATTTATTTCTCCCGAGTGTGAAACACACGCTGCCTTACCCAGTGGTGAGTACCAGCTAGCTGAGCCAGGTCCTGAGCGGAGACTGAGGGTTTGGAGCAGAACTGCGTTTTCTTTTCCCCCTGACACGGCATTGAATCTCAGGCCTCACCTAGGCTACCACTGAGCTCCATCCCCAGCCCTTTTAATTATTATTATAGTTTTATTTTGAGGTAGGGTTTTGATAAATTGCACAGGCTGGCCTCAAACTTGGTAATGGTCTTGCCTCAGTCTCCGGAGTGGCTGGGATTGCAAGCATGCACCACTGCACCAGGCAGATCTGGAACATTTTACCTAATTCTTCCAGGCTCACCAGTGGGCCCCTGTGCATGTAGAGTTTTGGCCAGAAATAGCTGGATATTGCCGGGCATAGTGGCGCATGCCTGTAATCCCAGCACTCGGGAGGCTAAGGCAGGAGGATCCTTGTGAGTTCGAGGCCAGCCTGGGCTACAAAGTGAGCGCAAGTCCAGCCTGAACTGCATAGCGAGACCCTGTCTCAAAAAGACAAAAAAAAAAAAAAAAAAAAAAAAAAAAAAAAAGAAAGAAAGAAAGAAAGAAAAGAAAAGACAAAAGAAAAATATATAGTTGGATTTGGAGCTAGGGCTCACTGCCTGAGATGGGAGGAACCAAAGCCAGGGCTTTGGTTTTGCTAAAAAGGAAGAGCCTTATTCCAGGTGGACCCGCACCCAGAGCAGTAAAGGACAGTCGGATCCCCCTCCCGGGGTCCGCAGTGGCTCTGGGAGCTGCTAGGGGCCCGCTGGCTGGGAGCCAGAGGGTGGCTCCTGCGCAGGTGCGGAAGGTCAGCGCGCCCTTCACAGTTGTCTGCTTCTCCGTGGAGTCAAAGCGCTCTGTGGGGCCTTTGAGTCCCGACGTTAACGGGTCACTGCCCAAGGACTTTCTGACAGAACCCAAGTGCACAAGAAATAACACCAAGAATCAGCAAATGGGATCATAGCAAAATAAGTAAATAAACAGGGTCTCGCTATGTAGTCCAGGCTGGCCTTGAATTCACAACGATCCTCCGCTGCTTCAGCCTGCCAAGTGCTGGGATTACACGTCCGCTACCATGCTTCGCCGATCACAGCAAATTAAATAGCAAAGGAAACAACCAACAGGGTGAAGAAAACCTATGGAATAGGAAATAATTTTTGCCAGCCTGATCCTTAGAAGACCAGTATCTAGAATATATAAAGAACAACAATAAGAACAAAGTTAGACTTCTCAAAATAAAAGACTCAAATAAAAAAATGGGCAAACGAAATGAATAGACACTTCTCAGAAGTACAAATGGCCAATAAGTATGTGAAGAAATGTTCAGCATCGTTGGCTGTTAGAGAAATGCATGTTACAACAACACTGAGATTTCCTCTCGACCGGGAAGGAATGGCCATCATCAAGAAATCAAACATGCTGGTGAGGAGGTAGGGAAGAGGGAGCCCTTCTACACTGCTGGTGGGAGTGTAACATAGTACAAACACTGTGGAAATCAGTGTAGGGTTCCTCAAAAACTCAGGCTGGGGGTTCCATTTGACCCAGCTATTCTCTTTCTAGGTATTGTCCTAAAAGAGTTACAGGCATCATGTGACAGTGGTCCATGCACACGCATGCTTATAGCAACACAGCTCATCATAGCGAAGTCTTAGAAGCTGCGATACATCCATCAACGGATGAATGGATGAAGAAAGTGTGGTATTTGCACATCATGGAAGCCGGACGTGGTAGTGCGCTCCTGTAATCCCCAGCCCTCGGGAGGCTGAGGCAGGAGGATCGCTGTGAGTTCGAGACCAGCCTGGGCTACAAAGTGAGCTCAAGGCCAGCCTGAATTGCATAGGGAGACCCTGTCTCAAAAAGACAAACAACAACAACAACAATAAATACACATAATGGAGTAGCAAAAAACAGAGAAAAAAGAAAAGTCATTGTCCCATCAGGCTAGATTCTGTACATGTCCATCCTTGAAAAGCCGGTTTCTTCCTTTTATAATTTAAAATTTTTATCAGCACACGTGTGCAGCACATAACATTTACATTTCTTGGGGGACTGGTACACACACCGCACACACCCTCGCCCCTTTTACTCCCCCTCCCGCCCGTCTCTTGGCCCCCTTCCCACGTGGGGAAGACCTAGCTCCCCACTTTCTGTGATCCACCTTTTATTTCGCTTCTTATTTGTACTTTGGGTTTCTCCTCTAAGAGAACTCGTGGGATAGTTAAGCTCCTACGTCTGATTTATTTCACTTAACATTATGGTCTCAAGGTGCATTGTTTTCCTGCAGGCCACTCCAGTTTATGGCACCGTAGTTCTCCACTGTGTGTAAACACCACTGCTGCTTTCCCCAGTCACCTGTGCATGGACAGAGAGGCGGCCTCCAGGATTTCACTCTTCCGAGCTGTGCTGCTACAAACATGCGTGTGCATGGGTCACGGTACTAGGATGTCTTCAATGAAGAAGGTGGTTTCAAACCATCCTTGAGAGGATTCTGCAGAACACTTTGTTATTTAAGGAATTTATGTCTTGCTGTGTTCCGATCTTAGCCAGTTTCAACATTAACACTCTTTTATTATTTTTGCCTAGGGCAGCAGGATGTTTGCAGAAATTAGCTGCTCTGGAGAACAACAGAGAGGTGAAATCTACCAGGGGAGAGTGGCAGCTTCCTGTTAACCAGCTTCCTGTTCTCCCCTTGCTTTCTGTCTGCTGCATTGTGTGGTCTCACAGTTAACAAAGCTTTCTCACACAGAAAAGTAGCCAATGGCTGTGCGTGGTGGCACACCCCTGTGATCCCGGCACTTGGGAGGCTGAGGCAGGAGGATTGCAAATTTGAGGCAAGCCTGGGCTATTTAGTAAAAACAACAACAACAACAACAACAACAACAAAACAAATTAAAAGCCTGGGGATGATATCCTTGAGTTTAAAAGAAAAGTAGTAAAATTACCGCCAGTAGTAAAATTAAAAACAACCACCATCAAGACATAGCTGACCACCTTGGCAGGAGAAAAGCTAAATCCTCCAGCTGGCTGACATCACAGGTTTCTCTGGGCAGCATTTTGACTGTGAAGAATGCAAAGAAAACAGAGACTTCAGAAGGCAGAGGAAGAGGAGTAGAGGTTCTGGCCCTGGCGAAGGGGAGTTCAGCTCAGAACAGAGGCAGGATTGTTCCAGAACTGCCCCCTGAAAGCAGAGGGCACTCTGGTGCAGGGAAAGGGCACTGGAGTCTACCTGAGTCTCTGAGTTCCCCAGGGTGAGTGTGAACTTGTAGTTCTCCTGCCTCAGCCTCTCAGAGTGCTGAGGTTACAGGTGTGCACATGCTCAGCTTTCTTTTCTTTTTGCAGTGCTGGGATTTGAACACAGGCCCTCATTGGTGCTAGGCAAGTGCGCTACCACTGAGCTACACTCCAGCTGTGGACCTTACTTTTGCAGAGATGTAAGTATTTCCTGCACAGCCACTAACAACAGCATTTAATAAAAAGAACCCTTTACTGAACTGACGCGGCATTTATGGAAGAGGCGAAGTCCCATAGAAATGGTTGCTACTCAGATCCAAAGAACAAGTGCGCATTAGGTTGTTGCTATCCCTCTTTGATAGGTCAGGAAGGTTAAGTAACTTGGCCAAGGTCACACAGCTGCTATGCAAAAGTCCCAGTCTGCTTGCTTGCTTTGTTCCTTTCTCTTCTTTCCCTTTCTTTCTTCCTCCCTCCCTCCCTCCCTCCCTTTTTTCCTTCCTTTTTTTCTTGGTTATTTGTTATTTTTTTAAACAAAGAATGCAATTTATTAAGAATTTAGTGGACAGAAGGGATAGAAACCCATCTTGTGGTGTTTGTTTTTTTGAGATGGTCTTGCTGTGCAGTTTAGGCTGGCCTGGAGTTCACTACGTAGCCCAGGCTGGCCTCAAACTCACAGTGATCCTCCTGCCTCAGCCTCCGGAGTGTTGGGATTACTGTGTGCCACCACGCCCAGCTATTTTATTTAGCGTTTAACTGTGCAGAGGCCTGTTTGGATTAAGTCAGGATACCTTGCTATATTCTGATTAAGACTGCTAGATACAGCTGGGTGTGATAGTGCATACCTCTCATCCCAGCACCGGGGAGGCCGAGACAGGAGGATTGCCATGAGTTTTAAGTTCAGCCTGGGCTACATAATGAGTTCAAGGACAGCCTGAACTATGTAGCAAGACTCTGTCTCAAAAAACGAAATGAATAGGTGGAAAGACTGCTAGATGGGTGATGACCTCGAATTACATTATCCTCATGTAGGAAGGTGCTATTTTAAAACTAGTTTTTTTTTTGTAGTCTAACTCCTTGATGGAGATGAGTGAAATTTCACTACAGAAAAGGGGTCTTCACATAAATCTTTTGTTTTTTGGGGAAAAAAGTTATAAATCATCAAATAAAAATGATATGCATTTAAATTTCATTTACTATAATACCTGTAAATCTGCCATCGAAGTGTTAGTTAGCAAATGACATAATTGCAGTAGCGGTGAAAAAAACATGTATCATGTAGATGATTAGGAGATTATGAAGAACAGTTTAAAAATATAGGTGGTAAAGCATTTTAAAAAGAAAAAATCTCAACCGGGGAGATAACTCAGTGGCACAAGTACCTACCTGGCAAGTACAAGGTCCTGAGTTCGAATCCTGATACTGAAAAAAAAATCTCATCTCCAGAGATAGGCAGTCATTGCTAATGTTTTTAATATGTTGCTGTAGACTGTTTTTCTTTTTTTTCCATTTTCTTTTCCAATCCCCCCCGCCCCCGGCCCCCAGTACTAATGATCAAACCCAGGACCTTTGTGCGGACAAACCCTGCCCCCTCACACCTTTGTTATTTTCAAACGGGATCTCACGCTGTCACTAAATTTTGGATTTGCACTCTTCCTGCCTCAGCCTCTCGGACTGCTGCGATTACACACAGGCACGGACGCCATACCTCCAACGCTCTGGACTTTTTAAGTGCACGCAATTCACTTTGAGAAGCATCTCCCAAAAAGTGGAACAGTTGCTTCTTCTGCCCTCTAACGCGTGTTTTACTCCAGACCACACGGACACTGGCTGTGGCTGGAAAGCTGGGGAGATTCTGCCGCAAGGCCCCCCCCCCTGCCCACCTTGCAGGACTCCAAGGCGCTCAGATTTGTCGGGATCTGAAGTGCGCTGGAGAAAGTGAGCCAGCGGCTTCCACAGATGGCTTTCATTCAGCCCGGCCGTTAATTTTGCGCTGATTATGCGCTGCAAGATGTTAGGGTGAGGTGCTTCTTTAATCCACTGACGAACTATCACCCCAGAATGTGTAGCTGAGGGGAAATAACCGCCGATGTGTTAATGAAAACCATCGGACAGACCAGCAGCACCTCACCCTAGACCTAGGCAGACGACAGCTGAGGACAGAGGAGGGGCTTGGGAGCATCAGAGAGTCCTGAGCCTTTGGAGCATGTTTTGGGATCATAAAACAAACGCACAAATCTGTGTAAATGGCCTGTTCCGTTAGAAAAGTTCTTTTTTTTTTTTTTTTTTTTTCCGGTACCAGGGATTGAACTCAGGAGAAAAGTTCTAATTAACCACTTCATTACAAAAGCCTGAGTTTTATAAAAGCAGCACCCAGTTGGGGCTGAGTTTCTAGCTCAGTGGCAGAATGCTTGCCCATTGCATGAAGCCCTGGGTTTGATGCTGTGTGTGTGTGTGTGTGTGTGTGTGTGTGTGTGTGTAAGCATTAAGGCATAATTTTTTTTTTTTTATTTTTTATTTTATTTTATTTTTTTTGCGGTACTGGGGATTGAACTCAGGACCTTGTGCTTGCCAGGCAAGCACTTATTCCACTGAGCTATATCCCCAGCCCTAATTTTTTATTTTTTGAGACAGGGTCTCTGTGGCTGGCTTCTGACCTGTGGGTCCTAGTATTTCCTCCTGTCTCAGCCTCCCAAGTAGCTGGGACTACAGGTAGGTATCAGTGCACCTGGCTCAGGATAATTCTCCACTTCACAAATGAGTCATCATAAAAATTGTGAAAGGTCAGTGATCCAGTAAATTTAGCATAACATTTAGGTCTTAAAATTCTATTGGTAACATACTCAGAGCATATTTTAAGCATAAAACAAAATAAACTAGTGTGACAGAGTATAAAAGTCAAAAGTGGAAGAAAATAGTGCCATTTCCTGTTCTGTTCAGAGCAACTTTTACGTGTGGCTTCAGAAATACAAAGTTAGGTTTTTTTTCTTTTCTTTTCTTTTTTATTTTGGAGACAGGATCTCCCTCTGTAGTCCAGACTGAATTTGAACTCATTATGTAGTGGAGGCTGGCCTAGTGGTGATCCTCCTGCCTCAGTCTCCTGGGGGCTGCGATGACAGTTATGTGTCACCACGCCCAGCTGGGACTAGATTTTCTTGTCAGTGAAGGAAGCATTAGGCAGAGTAAAACCACTGGATAGTGTTGAAGGCAATGGTTACATTATCCTCAGCAGCAAAAACCAAGACTAGAACCCCGTGTTCCTGACCTCTGCTGGGGTCCTTTCCTGCACAGACGTAAGCAGAGATAAATGTTGAAATATTCATTGCAGCCCAGGCACTGGCTGATGAGCACAAACCAAGATGGTGGCCTGGTGCCTCCAGCCAGAAGCCCCCGCTGCAAGCTCAGTCACACAGTGCTGGCCTCGTCATAGTCCTTGGGATGGGAGTGCCGCTCCCTTTGTGTGAGTGCAGCTAAGCATTAATGACTAGAGGGGGAGACTGGGACTTACTCGTGGGGCTATCGCTGGCTGTGACACCTCAAATGAACCACAGGCCCTCACTGAGTATGCAGATGTCGCGCTAAGTTGTGAGGGTCAGAAAGGTCAGCCATAACCAAGCCCTTTGAGAAAGGGTGAGCTATTATCCAAATGCAGGAGCTTTGCTAAATACCCAACCTTCCAGGAAACAGGCTCCAGAAGGAAAACTGCTAAGATCTGTACCCTTTCTGTTTTCTGGGAGCATTGCATTCTAAGCCTGTTCGTGAGACTGAAAATGTCACCCTGTACCTCTTTGTTTTTACACTGGCAGAGTCAATAAAAAATGAAAGAGTTTCTTTAACTTGCTTTAAAAAGTAGAATTAATTTATTCCTATGAATAAGTAATGGTTAATTGGTTTTTAGGTCTGTTTGTTTGCTTTTTTGAGACAAGGTCTTGCTGTGTAGTTCAGACCGCTCTTTAATTCCCTAGGTAGCCCAGGATGGCCTCGAACACACCACGATCCTCCTGCCTCAGCACCTGGCAAGAAATGATAAATTGATAATTATTGCCCTGAAATTTTGCTTCCTTCTGTAATGTGAAGCACTGTTTTTTTTTTTTGTCTCTTTGAGTCAGAGTCTCACTATGCAGTTCAGGCTGGCCTTGAGCTCACTTTGTAGCCCAGGCTGGTCTTGAACTTGCACTGATCCTCCTGACTCAGCCTCCTGAATGCTGGGATTATAGGCGTTTGCCACCACACCCGGTGGGAGCACTATTTTGTGATAGTTTAAGGTAATGAAAACTTCACAAGTTATGTCTGTAAACTGGGGAGTTTTTACTTCAGTGCTCCCTGAACTTTTTTCCCATGTCAGAGGTGAGCGTCTAACGTCACTCGAGGCTGTGAACAGGGATTGTGGTCCTGTCCCAGCTACCCACTGGTGCGGTCTTTTTCCAAAGGAGGACACTTCGGCTTCTCCCAGGGGATGCTGGCCTTCCTCCTCCTCCATCTCCATTTCCTTGCTGGTTCTTGTTCTTTTTATAGATTGTTTCAATCTGTTCCACTTCTGAGCCAAAACGTGCAGTGTCCAGGTTTCCCTCTGGGCTCGTCAGCATGCCCACCGCTCCAGGCCCACATGGCCACGGCGCGCATGCGCGCGAGGGGCTCCTACACGAGGCGCCCTGGACCTCTGTCGCCTCCTCGCACCCACAGAGGACCCGGGTGTTGCTGGAAGCAGTGAGCTTTCATGGGCTGTGCCCCATGTCTGCTTCTTTATGCAGGGATGGCGTCCCTTAGGGCAGTTTATCAGATTAGCATCACCTGTATCAGAATAAAAAACAGAAAAGGGGCTGGGGGTGTAGCTCACGGCAAAGACCCTGGCTCCAATTCCCGGGACAGGGGGAAGGAAAAAAAAAGGCTGGAAAGAGTGCGTTCTTATAAAAAAAAAAAAAAAAAAAAAAAAAAAAAAGAGTGCGTTCTTATAAAGCAAAGAGCACAATTTTTTTTGGTCATTTTGAGACAGGGTCTTGTTATGCAGTTCATGCTGGCCTCACTTTGTAGCCTGGTCTCGAACTTTCAGCGATCCTCCTAAAGAACACACTTTGAACGCACTTTTTTTTTTTTTTTTGAGACAGGGTCATGCCATGCAATTCAGGCTGGCCTTGAACTCACCATGTAGCCCAGGCTGGCCTCAAACTCATGAGGATCCTCCTGCCTCAGCCTCCCAAGTGCTAGTATTCCTGGTGTGCGCCAGCAAGCTGGAGTGTGCCACCACATGGGGCCTCTGGATGTGTTTCTTACGCTCTGCATTGCTTCACCATGTGAGCCGGTCAGCCCAGTGCAGCGCAGGTAAAGCTGGTTTTTGACAGATGTGGCCCACAGTGGAGACTTCAGCTTCCAAAGCTGTGAGCCCAAATGAACCTCTTTTCCCCATAAGGCAGCAGCGCCAGGGGTTTTGTTACAACACAAAACAGATGACAACGAGCTCTGAGTGCTGGGAGGCCCTCACTGGGGTGGAATCGGTATCTCTCTCTTTCTCTGTCAGTATTACAAGGTGCAGTTTCTATAGTGCAGACGCAGCCTCAATTGGGATAAAAGTATGAAGAAGACTATACAGGTGCACACTTGTAATTCTAGCACTTCAGAGGCTGAGGCAGGAGGCTCTCTGTGAGCTCGAAGCCATCCAGGGCTACATAGTGAGACAGGGTCTTGCTAGGTAGTCCAGGTCAGCCTTGAAAACAAAAAACAAAACAAAACAAAACAAGAATACTCTAGGGCTGGCTCAGTGGTAGATCAGTTGCCTAACATGTAAAGCCCTGGGTTAGATCTCTGACACTGCGGGGGGCAGGGGGGAGAGAGAGAGAGAGAGAGAGAGAGAGAGAGCGCACGCGCGAGAGAGCGAGCGCACATGCCCTAACTGGAAAACTGGAAGACTGTCTTGTTTGGAGACCTGTGTAACTGCATCATCTGTCTGCTAAGAACAGCCAGTGTAACTTTCTGATTTTCTCTCCTGCCACTGAGAAGCCATCCCCCAAGGTCATCTGTCCCTGTCATACTGAGTGACCTCCTAAAGGGGGAAGCTAATCCCTGAACATGCTCACACAATCCTTACTGTTTTGATTCTGGTGGTTAAAATTGCAGGAAAACTGCGTGTGGTTTTCTGCAGATAGGTAGTCCTAGCTACTCAAGAGGCTGAGGCAGAAGGATCTCTTGAATCCAAGATTGTGGGGATAGCCTGGTCGTATAGTGAGATCCTGTCTCAGGATAAAACAAAGCCTGGTGTGCTGCTGCGTACCTGTCATCCTAGCCAGAGGCTGAGGCAGGAACATCCCAGTGAGTGCCAGGTCAGCTCAGCCTACACAGAAAGTTCAAGGCCAGCCTGGACCAACTAGCAAGACCCTGTCTCCATGAAAATGAAAAACCAAAATAAAACCCAACCCCCCTGACTTTATGATTAGAACAAAGTAAACAGATACATATTGTTTCCTATGGGGAATAAAGTCCTCTAAAAACCAAACAGTTTTGAGAATCCAACCTAGGACATGGAATTTAGGTTTGTCTTTTTTTTCTCTTGCTGTCTGGGGTGGGGGCAAATGACAGATCTTTTCTCATGTTTGGGCAGCAGGCATGCATTCACCAGCTGCAGTTTCATCATGTAAAATAATCTCTGTCCCGATCCACACTGCCCTCCTTTAATGGAAACCTGAGCAACTTCGGAGTTGACCTGAAATATGAATTCAGTAGAGATTTTTAGTAAAACAGAGTAACATGGTCACCTTCGTTTGTTTACAGAGCATTTTTCCCCTTCCCACTCATTCTTCTCATTCTTCCAGCTGCGGTGCTGCCACCGACGGAAACACTGACAGCCACAAGCACATCATCAAAGAAACTAGTAAAATGAGATGCCGCGGTTTCTCCTTGCCTTGAGACAGAAATGGGAGCTATTAACGCCACCATTGTTGGCGAGGAATGGTCCCAAAGAACTCAGAGAAACAGCATGCAATCTTGCTGTGTTGCTCAGGCTGGCTTTGTACTCCTGGTCTCAGATAATTTGCCTGCCTTACCTTCCCCAGTAGGTGCAACCACAGGCCAGCAGTACTGTCTAGGATGAACTACAGAATTTTACCTGCAGGATAATCCCAGCACTCGGGAGGCTGAGGCAGGAGGATCACGCTTAGAGCTTAGAGGCCAGCCTGGGTTACAAGTGAGTTCAAGGCCAGCCTGCACTACATAGCTCCCAAAAAGGAAGGAATATTATCTGCAGGGTGGATGCATGAACCCCCTTTATTGTCCTGAATTTCCTGGCAGAGACCAGGCTGCCTGCAGGGACATGGCCCTGGTGTAACATGACAATATTTGGGAGCCACACAGTCCAGGTCTCGAGGACAGGAATGGTTCCACAGGGAGGCATCACGGTCTTATTTTCTCGGTCTGGCCCTGGTTAGAGTTTTCTCAGCCCTGCTCTGCTGGCAGTGACTGTGGTGGAGACTTCTGTAGGCCTGGCGTGAGCTCGGCCCTCGGTCTGTGTTCCTGTGTTCTTGGGGCAGAACGCTGAGGAAGGGTCCCGTTAGACTTCTCCTGAGCAATGTCGCCTGCCATGTGCAGTGTAAGCTTCTCTGCCTGGGCTTCTGTCTGCCCCACCCCAAACTCCACACCCTGCACCCCCTGCCGACTGGCCTGCTTCTTCTGGTCTCTGTCCTTGATCATTAAGCCCTTCCATAGAAAGCTGACATCAAGACCCTCTCCGTCATGAATTTGTGGATGACCCTAGCCTACTCTGAAGTTTTCCATTTTATTTTTTTATTTCATATTTTTTTTTTGAGACAGAATTTCTCTATGTAATTCAGCCTGGCCTTGAACTCAATATGCAGCCCAGGCTGGCTTTGAAGGGATCCTCCAGCCTCAGCCTCTAGAATGCTGGACTTACAGGTATGGCCACCGCACCCATTTTAAATTCTCCATTTTTATGTGTCTGTTGGTTCGCTGAGGAACTATTTAGATGTTTATGCTGTGCCAATCACCATGCTCAGAGGGAAGGCCATGGCAAATGAGACAGGCCTTGGGAACCCTGGGTATTGTCTCTGCCTGAGGACTTTGCCCTTTGTTGGAAGCCAGCCCCCACCTGCTAAGTAATGCCCAGGGCCAGTGGGCTGTGTGGATATTCACGAATTCTTTACGCCTGCTGCATTGGTCTCAGTGTTTGGGTCTCACCCCAAATTCATGTGTGGGCGATAGTGAATGAGGGTGGGGCCTCTGAGAAGTCAAGAGGCCATAAGGGAGGGCCCCTCATCAATGGGATTAGCGCCCTACCAGGAAGTTGGCCCTCAGATACCAAATCTGTGGGTCTTGATCTTAAGTCTTCACAGCCTTCAAAATGGACAAAAATAAATTTCTGTTGACTAGTGGGGTGCCTCGTACTCTGGAGGCTGAGGCAGGAGGATCATGGGAATTCGAGGCCTTCCTGGGTTACACAGTAAGCTCAAGACCAGCTTGAACTCCATAGCGAGATCCTGTCTCAAAAAAAAAGCTGTTTTAAATTGGCCAGAGAGTTAACACTTCAAAAAGACATTTTTCAAAAAGGTTTCAAGCAGTAATCAATAGTTTATATTTGTGGCTGGCCCACTGCTTTTAGAGATCAGAACATTCTCATTAGGGTGACTAAACCTCCGCAGACACCTCTTCCTCCCTGAGGTCCAGCCCTTCCTGGCTTCGGTGTCTTGGGACGCAGCCACATAACACGCGAAGCACGCTGGGGGACGGGCCTGGAAGCTGTTTCCGCTCATGCGCACTTGTGTGTGGTGAGAGCGCGGCAGAGCCAGACTATGACGTCACGCGTCTGCCCGCCTCTATTTTAGCAATGGGTTGCACGACAAGCAGTCACAAGCTAACGTGAAAGAGTTGATGAAAGCTCTAGGCGGTGAGCTCCTAAGTAAATATTTGTTTCAAGAAGGGATTTCAGAATAAACTATCACCGCCATCACCTTGGGGCTTATTGCAATTCTAAGACAAATCAACAGTTTCCTTGCGCTCGGAAATGTCTATTTAAAAACAGTGAACAGAAAAAAATGAAAAGCAATAGAACATGACCTAGAGACCTGATCTTCGGGCCCCCTCCAGTCCCAGCCGACCTACTTGGATCTGCCTTGCTGAGGGAAGCCACCCGCTCCAGCCCGTTGGGTCCTGTCGGGTCGGGTCACACTTCTGGTCACTTAAGGTCACTTCGTCTGCGCCCAGGACCAGGCGCAGGCGGCTTTCTTCCTTCTCCCAAATTCCGCCCAGCCCAGCAAGGAGGGGAGGCCTGTTTGTCCTCGCCTACGGAATGCACTTTTATGACAGGTTTTTTAATTGAGTAAGAAGGGAGGGTAATACATAAACATCTGATCCAAGTTTCAGCAAAGACCTCTTTATGGGCGCGCAGACTCTGCGAGTTATTTTAGGGAGGACCCAGAGGCCCTTTCTAAGACGGTGGGGCTGCAGGAGGAGACCATGCTAATGAGTTCCCGGCTTCTTAGCAGTAAAGTAGGAGTTTCCATTCAAGCCAGTGGCCGGCAGGCTGGGAAGAGGTGTTTGAAAATGGTTGACTCCAAACAAGCTGGACTTGCATTTTGCAAGTCTCTGGCTTGCTGTGTGGGCAGTTTCTGTGTTCCCCGGGGACCTGGCAGTGCACAGGCTACGGCTATGCCGCTTTCTCCAGCACAGCAGGGATGGGTGGTGAGGTGCTGGGCCGGGCTGAGCGCTGCAAGGCCTCCACACAACCTGGGAAAGGCCGGATGCCCTTTTCCCTGAGAGTGGTCTCTGCTGTTAAATTTTTTAAAAAAATACACAACATGTGCTCTTTAAATGTCTGGGTACCGTTGTTCATCGTGACGGTTGTGACCTGCACACTTTATATTCTATGGCATGTTGATTACTGAATTAGTTAGGATTGAATGTGGGGCATTAAAGCCTCTACCCAATCAATTAAAAAAAAGCAATTTCTAGAGTTTTAATTCTTTCTCTCCTCTGAACTTCTGGGGCCTTCGATGCACTCACAATTTTTGTCTAGTTTTCCTTTTTTCTGGTTGTCTTTTTGAGACAGGGTCTCACTATGCAGATCAGGCTGACCTTGAACTCACTATGTTACCCAGCCTGGCCTCAAATTCATGGTGATCCTCCTGCCTCTGTCTTCCAAACGCTGAGAAAACCGGCCTACACTACCATGCCCCACTGCAGTTACACTTTAAAAAATTTGTTTTATTTCCTCTACTGGATCCTATATCTTGAGCAGAGGAACTGTGTAGAAGTGTGTATTTTGGGCTGGGGATGTAGCTCAGTGGCACAAGCGCCTGCCTAGAAATTGCAAGGTCCTCAGTTTGATTCTTAGTACCACAAAAAAAAAAGAAGGAAACTTAGAAGTGTGTATTTCCTACAGGACACAAAGTAGGTCATTAATAAATATTTGTTTAATGAATGAATGGTTCTCTAGCTGTATCTTGTCCTGCACTTACCAAGCTCACCACATAATTTCTTTCGTGTTGGAGAGATCTGACTTAATTTCTGAGTAACTGTTCCTGCTGGCTGGGGAGGTATCACTGTCTTTACTGAGGGAAAAAAAATCTGCATTTGGAAAGAAATCATTAGCAGAGCCAAAAAAGAATTCAGGATTCCGGGCCAACATACCGCACATTAATCTCGATTTATGAATGTGCATAGCCGTGGGCTCCGGGTGGGGCTGGGGCCTGCAGCTGCAGGACTTTTCCAGGCGGCAGCTTCAGTGTCAAGTTCAGAGCAGGAATTAGTGATGGAAAAGGTAGGAGAGGTTATCCACCCTCTACCCTTCCAGGCTTCCGAGGTTGGGGCTTTTTGTGTTTCCAAATAGGAATGGAAGAGAAAGAAGAGGAAGGGGAGGGCGGATTTGCACAAGAATAGGGGACCAGAGAGGAGAGTGTGTCGGAAATCCCTGCTCACTCTGAAGGCCACCTGGATGTGCGGAAGTGTCCTGTTAGGCCGCCTCCGAGGGACCAAAATAATTGTCCATGGCCCACAGCTTTTTCTTTCTTTCTTTCTTTTTCTGATCTGGAAAACAACAGATTTCACCTTAGCAGGGGCCGTGCTGAAAACCTTTGATTTCATGTCTTTTTCTCCTTCTAGAGCACTAGTTGAAAAATGTTTCTAAGTCACTGTAGTCCGCACAGCGCACGTAGGTAGCTTGTTACGGGAGCATTCGTGGTCATTTACCTGGTCCACCCCTCGGGCCACGGGAGTCTGGACTCCCAAGCTCAGATGGGGGTTTTTCTCTGAATATGACTGGAACAATTCCTGGAGGGATTCGTCAGCTTGGAGCTTTATAGAGGCCATAAAAGCATTATTTAAGAGTGCCAAACCCACCCGTGGAAGGAGACCTAGACCCAATTTACACTGTGCGGAATGGGGACACAGTTTTATGTACTGTGACCCCGAATGTCTTGCGGCCTGGCTCTGCTATTAATTTATTATTCTGCATTGCTGGGCACTACCGCCATACGGGCAGAGGGCGGGGTCTTGCTGCGCAAATGCAGGAGAGGGTTTCCACTCTACCCTAAAGGCCCAGGGCTACAGAAGACAGAAAATAGTCCATTGCTATGAGTCCTTTCTCCAGCTGGCTCAGCAAATGGAGGGCTGGCTTTTAATCTCTTTCTGTTGTGTTTTGTTTATTTTTTTTTTTTTTTTTGAGACACAGTCTCGCTATGCAGCCCAGGCTGACCTCGAACTTACAGTGATCCTTCTGCCTCAGCCTCCCGACTTCTGGGATGACAGACATAAGCCACCACGCCTGGTTTATGAGAGATTTTTTATTTTATTTACCTATTTTTTTTTGGTTTTTGGGGTTGGGAATCGAACCCATGACCCTGCGCTTGCCAGACAGGCGCTGTGCTACATCTCCAGCATGAGTAATTTCTTAAAGTGTAGTTTGTAATCTGACTTGCTACAGATGAAGTTAAAAGTGTGTGACTGCATTTTTAATGGTGCGTTCCTGGCTGTTTCTCCCTGTCTTCTCCCACGCCTCCCTAACGTGGAGGAGTAGTACTCCATGTGCAGGACTCACCCCGAATCAAGCTTCAGGGAGGGGTTATTTTTAGTTTCAGTTTTCGTATTTATTAGTTCTTGTGTGCAGTACGTCACGGTTGTACTCCTCATGTGGAGCTGGTCCATGTATGTAGCACTTCTTCGTTTCTTTTTCCACCCTCTTCCCTCTCCCCCTCCAGCTGCCAGGCTCCTTCCCTTTTGCAAAAGACCTATCTCCCTATTTCCTATTGTCTAACTTTTATTTTGCTCTTTATTTATAATTTGGATTTCTTATATAAGTGAAACCATTCCATATTTAAGCTTGTCAGTCTGGTTTATTTCACTTAATACTCTGGCCTCAAGATGCCTCCATTTTCTTAACAAATGACTTAAGTTTACCCTTCTTTATGCCAGCATAGTACTCCATTGTGTGCTATGCTTTAAATATGAGGGGTCCCTCAAAGACTCATATATTGAGGGTGCCAACCTTGCCATGGGTTAACAACACACTGATGAGTTTATAGTTGGGCTGTTAGCTGGTGGGCTCAGTTGGAGGAAGTAGGTCACAGGAGTTGTGACTTTGAGGGATAGATCTTATCCTCAGATCCTTCTCTTCCCTTGGGCTCCTTCCCTTTCCTCTTGGTTACTGGCTGTGATGCACTGAGCATCTGTCCTCCACCATATACATTTGCCGTGGTGTTCCTGCTGACCACTGACTAAATCCTCTGTGACCCTAAACCCTGATAACCCTCTCTTTCTCTGAGTTGTGTAGATGCTTAATTTATCCTAGCAGCAGAAAGGTACAGGGACTAAGGGCCATGTCTCATGGTTTCTGAGCCTTTCTCTGCCACCCCACCTCACCTGAACCTTTCTGACATCAAGGTGGCTCTCACAGTCAGTGGGATCTCACAATGACTGCCTGTGGTCATAGCTGTGATGGAGTTGGAGGAATCTGGTCACAGCCATTCACACAGTTGTCACTTTAGTTGAAGTCTTTGCACTCATATCCCACTTGCAAGAGCTTTGCAATACTTTCAGTATGATTTGGCATTGAAAAAAGATTGTATTTGCAAGAATGTATGGAAAATGAATAGGATGACCTATAATGAAGATCTGTGACTATATAATCCCCAAAGACCATTGTCTATTACAGACGGCAAGAAAGCATTTTATCAGAGTTCTAATGGCACTCTTTTCTTTTTCTTCGTAGTCAGGTATAATCAGTTATCTGGGCCCTGTTTAATGGTGCACACCTGTAATTCCAGCACTTGGGAGGCTGAAGCAGCAAGTTCAAGGCCAGCTTTGGCTGTACAGTGAGTTCAAGGTCAGCCTAAACTACACTTGGAGAGACCCTGACTCCAAAAAGCAAACAAACAACAAAACTCCTTTAAAAAACCCCCAAATTGCCCAGGGTTTGCTGGTGCACGCCTATAACCCCAGCATTCGGGAGGCTGAGGCAGGAGGATCATTACGAGTTTGAGACCAGTTTAGGCCACAATGTGAGCTCAAGGCCAGCCTGAAGTGCATAGTGAGACCTTGTCTCAAAAAGACAAAAAACAAAAACAAAAACAAAAGAGAACAACCCCAAATCATTTATCTGAAGATCACCCCTCACTACCCCATGGTGGGGCCAGGGCCTTCCATGTGCCGGGCAAGAGCTCTACCCACTGAGCTACCCCTAGTCCCTGCATCTTTGCCTCAGTGAGGTGTAGTCGTGCTTGCTGTGGCTCACAGAGCTGAATCTAATGTCTCTTTCTTGGGAAGTTTCTTGTTCTGACATGCTTAACGTCTTCTTAGTATCTAGAACACATGAGAGGGAATTACTCGCAATCTGTTTACTAAGAAATTTGTCCAAGTTCAAGTAAAAGTTATTCAATCTTACTTTACTTCAAAGCACCCAGGGGGTGTGCTGAGAAATCTGGCATACAGACTGGAACGAGGAGAAGAATTACAACCCAAGAAGGTATAAGAGGATGTGAGATTACAGAAACGCCCTGGCTAAATAAGGTCTGTATTGCAGTTTTCTCTATAAAAAATATCTTTATGGCTTCATAAGGAATGGTTTAAAGACTTCTACACAGGACTGGGGCCACCTCATCATCTGGCACACATTTGCTGAGGAGCTACTCCGTGTAGAATTCAGTGTATGCTCACCCCAGTAGTAATTAGAGAGCCTGTTGTGTGCTAGGCATTGTGCTGGGCTCAAAGAGTACATGGCTAGAGTACAGTGACAGCTTCCTGGCACACTTTTTCTTTCTTTTTTGTCTGTTTTTTTGAGACAGGGTCTCACTATATAGTCCAGGCTGGCCTTGAACTCACTATGTAGCCCAAGCTGGTATTGAACTCATGGTGATCTTCCTGCCTCAGCCTCTTGAGGGCTGGTACAGGGGTGTGCCACAAGCCAGGTTTCACACTTCTGGGCTGTGGCACTGGGGATTAAGTCCCAACATGTCCTTGTAGGGGTAGCTGTCAGTCAGCCACAGCACTGGCATCCCATGCTGGTGTTGTAAAGCCCAATAGAGGGGTCCATAAAAGGGGAGAGGACAGGAGCCAGGGAGAGCACACCAGATGTTCAGAGAAACGCTTCTAGGTGGCGGAGAAGGGAGGCTCCGCCAGTGTGATATCTGTGCCTGTCTGCTCAGGGGGCTGTGGCAGGAGGGTTGCTGCAGGTTTGAGATCAGGCTGGGCTGCATAGCAAGATTTTGTCTCAAAACAACAACGACTAAAACAGGCTGTGCTGTGGTGGAGTCCTGGTTTGCTTCAAATCCAGAC
Source organism: Dinomys branickii (assembly GCA_004027595.1). Classification (NCBI taxonomy): domain Eukaryota; kingdom Metazoa; phylum Chordata; class Mammalia; order Rodentia; family Dinomyidae; genus Dinomys; species Dinomys branickii. Next base: position 32,298 of record PVLD010019007.1, read on the forward strand.
AGAATCCATTTTTCACTGTGCAGAAAGATGTGGTAGTGAACATTTAAAAAAATTTTATTTTAAAAATTAAAGAAGGAAAACATATTAACAGACAGACATCCATTTACAAAATAGCATAAGAACAATACAAACAATACAGAGTTACAAACAAAGTGGTAGGAAATTATCAATGATTGTTGTATTACGTATCGATATCTTCAAAGTGGTTTCTCAGGAAAAGAAATAGAGACATGCAATAGTGATCAAACCAGTAATCATTAACTGTTCCTTTCAGTACAGTGATAGAAATCATTAGTACAACTATGTTAGCTGTTCTGTGTATACATACATACATAATTTCCCTTTCTTTTCTCTTTGTGCAAAAACAATTTATGAATTTTACATTTCTTTGGGCCAGAGTCCCCGGAATAGCATTATTAGCTCAAAGTTTAGGCTCTTGATTCTACATATGTGTCTTGTTAAAAATACAATTTTTATATATAAAGTTTTGTTTATTTAATTGTGGCCAAGCCTATGAATATCATGAGTTAATTTATTGCATATGTTTCTTAAAAATTTAATAAAGTGTTTAAATTCATTTTTTTTTCAGACAGGGTCTTGCTATGTAGTCCAATTGGGCCTGGAACTCACAGCAGTGCTCCTACCTCAGCCTCTGGAGTGCTGGGGTGACAGGCATATGCCAGTCATTAATGCCAGGTGTGTACCCGGCATTAAATGCACTTTGAATTTATGATATTTTCAATTTATTGGGACATAACTCTGTCGGAAATTTAGCATCTTTATCATAGTTTCAACTTTCTCATGAATAGTGCTTGTATGCTGTATTTATATATATATATATATTTTTTTTTTCTTCTTTTTTGTTATTGGAAATTGAATTCAGGACTTTGTGCTTGCTAGGCAGGTGCTTATGCCACCTAACTATATTCCTGGCCCTTTATATTTTATTTTTAACTAATCTGTATCTGTGTGTGTGTGTGTGTGTGTGTGTGTGTGTGAGAGAGAGAGGGAGAGAAAGAGAGAGAGAGAGAGAGAGAGAAAGAGAGAGAGAGAGAGAGACGATGGGATTTGAACACAGGGCCTTGTGAATGCTAAGCATGTTCTCTACCGTTGAGCTATACTTTCAGCCCACTTGCCTGTATCTTAATATTAAAGTAGGTTTCTTTATGGATATGTAGGCACATACCTACATTCCCAGCATTCAGGAGGCTGAGGTAGGAGTATTGCTATAAGTTTAAGACCAGGCTGAACTACATAGTAAGACTCTGTCTCTAAAAACAAACCAAAACAAAACAAAACTGTCTTAGTTACTTTCTTGTTGCTGGGACAAAATACCCAACACGCACACCTTAGTGAAGGAATGGTTTATTTTGATTCTTAGTTTGTAGAGGGTTAAGTCCATAGTCATTTGGCTCCAAGGAAAGGTGGAGTGGCGCAAGAGACTGTCCCTGTCTCTGTCCCTGTCTCTGTCTCTGTCCCTGTCTCTGTCTGTACATCTATCCCTGGAAGTGGCCATACCCCCAGTGACTCACCTCTTCCCATCTAACTTTACCTCCCAACATCACACCAATCAGTGAACTAGTCTAGTGATGAGTACCATGCCCTTTTGATCCTGTCACCTCCCCAAAGCCCACCTATGAACACACGAGGCTTTGGGGGGATATCTTTTTTTTTTCTACCAGGAATTGAACTTAGGTCCTTGCGCTTGCCAGGCAGGTGCTGTGCTGCCCATATATATCCTAGGCTGCTGGGTAGACATCTAGATATAAAGCATAAAGACTTGCGTGCATCCATTTATGCAAAATTCAGTTAGTCCATCTGTAAGAGTAGCCAAAGTCCTAACGGTTTCGGCATTGCTGAAAAGTCCCAAGTTCAAATTCTCCGCTGAAGTTTAAGGCAAACTTAGCTGTGAGCCACTGACAAATGGAAAGAAAGTTAAACACTTCCAACATTTAGTGGCACAGGAGAAACATTCCAGTTCCAAAAAGTACAAATACGGGGTAGAAAGGAATGAGACCAGAGCAAGTGCAAAATCCAGCAGGGCAAACGTAAGTTCTGTAGTTCACATGCAGCATCTGGTGCAATTCGTGGCAAGATTTGAACTCTAAAGGGTTTGAGTGGCTCCGCCCCTATGGCACTTCTGGCGGTTGTAGCTCCCATGGGTTGTCTCTTGGGTCTGATCTGCTCCCTCCTTGAAGCTGTCCTCAGATGATCCACATCCCTGAATTCTTCACCTTCCAGAGTCTCCTCTGCACCTTCAGCTTCACATTCAGAGCTTCACACACTGCTCTCTCAGGGGCACACCGCATGGCCTCCCAGGCCTTCTTCTGGAATCTGGGTGGAAGCCTTCCTGACCCCACAATTCTTGCATTCTGCATGTGCCTAAAACCACCATCATGTGGAAGACACCAGGGTCTGCCACCAGCTGGAGCAGGAGCCAGGCCTTCCTCTCTCTTGGCTGTAGAGGTTGAGTGCCTAGGTTGTTGAGCACTCTGAGCCTAGTCCCAAGGAACAAATTCTCTAGGCCACCACCATTCTGGGACATGTGCTCTGGGGTGCTCTTCTCAAAGCAAAGTCTTTTGCCTTTGTATCCTTGAGGGTGCAGATGGAAGATTCCTGCTGGTTTGTATGATTCCTTCAGGCCATTTTTGTCTATTGTCTAGTTCTGGTACTCTTTTTTTCTTTTTTTGCCAAATTGGTAATTGAATTCAGGACCTTGTGCTTGCCAAGCAGGTGCTTATTCCACCAAGCTATATCCCCAGCCCCATATTGTCTGAAGTATTTGGTTTTTTGAGGGTAATCTTTTCAGCAGCCAAGTTCTCTGCCCCACAATTTGCAGGTTACAACTGGAGCTCCTTTCTGGTTAAACCCAAAATTTTAAAAATCATTCTGCTGGGCCCTTTACTCTTCTTTTAGAGTTTTATTTTAAAGAGAACAAATAAAACAAAACAATAGGAGATTAATATGCAAAGATGAATACACTGCATATTGTTTAAATTAGTTACTCAGAGTACAAGATGCAGGCATATATTGTCTAATATTAGTACAAATCTTTTTTTTTTTTTTTTGTCTTTTTGAGACAGGGTCTCACTTTGCAGTTCAGGCTGGCCTTGAGCACACTTTATAGCCCAGGTTGGTCTCGAACTAGTAATGATCCTCCTGCCTCAGACTCCCGAGTGCTGGGATTACGGACATATGCCACCACACCTGGCCAAACCTTTCTTTTCTTCTCTTTCCTTTTTTATTTTCTTTCCTTTTCCTTTTTGTCTTTTTGAGACAGGGTCTTGCTATGCAATTCAGTCTGGCCTTGAGCTCACTTTGTAGTCCAGGCTGGCCTCAAATGCAAAATGAACCTCCTACCTCAATCTCCTGAGAGCTAGGATTATAGGTATGCACCACTATGCCAGGCAAGTCCAAACCTTTCTTTTCAGTGAACTAAGAGAAATTAGTAGTATAGCAATCTTAACTATCCTATATGTGTGTGTATATATATATATATATATATATATATATATATATATATATTTCTTTTTCTTCTTTCTTTTCTCCTTCCCCCCACCCCAGTTTCTCTTTCCTTTTGAAGAGTTTCTTCTCATTTCATAATATCTATTGTATATTTTGGATCTTATTTACTCTTTCAGCTTCTCACACTAGGGAGACAATATAATGTTTACACATGTGAGTCTGATTTATTTCACTTAAGTATGGTCTCAAGTTGCATCCATTTACCTATAAAATTTTCCAGTTTATTCTTCTTTATAGCTGAGTAGTACTCTGTTGTATAAAAAGGCCACATCTTTTTTATCTGTTCCTTGGTTGATGGGCATTTGGGTTGCTCCTAAGCTCTAGCTATTACAAATTGCATTGCTGTAAATATAGGTGCATGTATATCCCTGGGGTATGATGTTTTTAATTCTTCTGGGAAGATATGCAGCTGGGAAATAGCTGGGTCATATGAGACCTGCAATACTAGTTTTTTGAGAAATCTCTACACTGATTTCCACAGTGGTTGTATCAGTCTACACTCCCACCGACAGTGGAGAAGGGTTTCTTTTTCCCCACAGCCACTCCATAATTTGTTATTGCTTGATTTCTTTTTATTTATTTATTTATTTTTTAAAAAATAAAAGCACAAAAACATATTAACAAACAGACACAAATTAGCATAAAAAATAGTACAATCAAAACTGATCTACAGACAAGGTGACATGGACTCAACAGTGGTTGTTGCTTTACCCATTGATACCTTCGAAGTGTATATATATGAACCCAGATAAAGACATGCAAAATTGGTCAGACAGTTAATCCTCTCAACAACAGAAAAACACAAAAAACAAAAAACCAAAGACAAAAAAAACCCCCAAAAAACCAAAAAAAACCCACCAGTAGTTGCTGCTTTGCATATTGATATCTTCGAAGTGTGTGTTCAGGATAATGCATACAGACATACAAGATTGATCAAATAACTCGTCATCAATTATTCCTTAGCATTAAGTGATATAATACAATAGTAGAACCATGTTAGCCCTCCTGCATATATGTATATTCATATATATACATACATTTTTGTCTCTTTCTTTTCTCCTTTCCCTCGTCCCATCTGTTCTTTGTTTTTGAACAGATTTCCTTCATGTCTCTTAGTTTATATTCCCACCCTCGGGTTCTTACACCAGTGATACAATACGTTGCCTGTACATGTACCGCTGATTTATTTCACTTATGAGTATGGACTCCAGTTTTGACCACTTGCCTACAAAGTCCCCAAAACTGTCTTTCTTTATAGCTGAATAATATTCCATTATATAGAAATGCCACAATTTTTTAATCCAGTCTTCTGTGGATGGACACTTGGATTGCTTCCACATTTTAGCTATTACAAATTGTGCTGCTATAAACATGGGTGCACATATATCAGAGTGATATGATGTTTTCAGATCTTCTGGGAAAATACCCAGAAGAGGAATAGCTGGTTTGAATGGAACCTCTAGACCTGGTTTGCTGAGAAATCTCCAAACTGCTCTCCACAGTGGTTGCACCAGTCTGTATTCCCACCAGCAGTGTAATAGAGTCCCTATTTCTCCACAGCCTCGCCAGCATCTGTTATTGGATGACTTTTTCATACTGGCCAGTCTTACTGGGGTGAGATGAAATCTCGATGTTGTTTTTATTTGCATTTCTCGAATGACTAAGGATGTGGAACATTTTCTCATATATT
>PVLD010019008.1:0-37509 GCA_004027595.1 Dinomys branickii
TCTGTGTGAATGGAACATTTCTTCCATCATTGTTTTCAGCTCGTTTTTTATCTGAGAAATCATTGTGGGTATGTGGGTTATTTCTGCTTTAAGCTCTTTCATGGCCTGTTGGAGTTGTTTAATTTCGGATGCAATCGTTTCATATCTTGAAGTTATGTGGCTTCCTGGTTCCCCTGTATCTTCACATTCAAAACTTGTTCTGGGTGGGGTTGAGTTTTGAGACTGCGTTTTGTTCCTCTGTTTTCTCATTTTTGGGTATCAGATTCAAAATGTAGAGCTATAAATTCCACAGGCAGTTCAGCAGGCGGAGGTCTGCTGCAAAGGCTGCTCCAATGATTCCTTCTCTTTGGGAGAATGTCCCTTAAGCTTTCTGCTGAGATTTGTTCTTCTGTCTTCCCTTTTTTGGGTATCAGATTCAAAATATTGAGCAATAGATTCCCCAGGTAGTTCAGCAGGCAAAGGTCTGCTGCAGAGGCTGCTCCAATGACTTTTCTTTGGGGGGATGTCCCTTAAGCTTTCTGCTGAGAGTTCCGCTTAAAAGGCTGTACAGATGTTGGTTAGCTACTCCCTAGCGAGAGACCTGGGTGAGGTGTGTAAGACTGCTCCCCCGCCCTCCCGGGGTTCCCTGCAGGTATAGGGATGGATGTCCTCCCCCACTAGGTGATCTGGTCTCGAGCGCAGATAGCTCACCAGTTTTTGGAGTTGCAGGAAGGTTCCAAGGTGCCAGTTTTTTGTGCTATGCTCGCGATCCACTGCTCGCAGCCACTTGTTTCCTCGCGCTCTCCGAGTCTGGGGGAGGGAGCGGGATGCTCCCCTCCTATGCTCCTTGCGCCGCCCTGGCCTCGGACCGCAGGCTGCCCAGGGTCTAGGCTGCGCCGCCTGCCCGATGCGCGGGAAATGTGAGACTGCCGGGCGTTGCAGCTGCTAAAAAGGCGATCTCTGTCGGGAGTCGCTGGAAAGCTGCGCTGGCTCGGGAGGCGGGAGTGACCGAGCTGGCTGTGCCCCCAGGGCGCTCGGACCCAGCCAACCCCCTCCCCGCGCAGAGCGTCTCTGGCTCCCAGCGTCTGGGGCTTTTCCTTGTCTCGCCACGGCAGTTTGGGCTGCCCTACCGCATCTCCCCCGGCAGCTCAGAGAAACACGTTCAGTTTGATCTTCCCAGCCGAGGTCCCGGCATTCACGCTCGCCAAGTCTCTCTCGAGCTGGTGGTGTTTATCAAGGAGGATCGCTCCTTTGCTGCTCACCTGGTCGCCATCTTCCCGGAAGTATCAAAATACCCAAAATTTGAATGTCTCCTTTTGATTTGTTCTCTTACTAAAGAAGTTAATCATGACATTATGATTAAGTATTTTTCCCCATTGTAATACAGAGAGGAGACTCAGGATCCTCAGTGCATGAATGGCAGTTGTCTCATTTGTTATATCTCTTGAAAGGCTCAGGTATTATAACACACGTACCAGTGACATGGATGCATATACAGTTTCTCTTTCTTTTCCTGCCAATTACAGTGCTGTCTGTTTGTCCAATGAAGGTGACATGTGCCTACTGTTCTCAGTATAACAAGCAGGTATTTTAGTGCCACATGACATAGATGTAGTCATTTGCAAGCAACTGTTATCGCGTATTCTTTGTAAGTAGATTAAAATATAAAAGAATTTACCCAAATGCCTTTCAATAGAAAAGCTAATTTGATTCTTAATCACTGTCTATTCTAGGACAGGGTTCTCAACCTTACCATCTCTGACATTTGGAGTCTGATAATTCTTGTTCTAGGGAACTATTCTGAGTATTATAGGATATTTCATAGTATTTCTGAACTTTACCCACTAGATGCAAGCAAAACCCATCTCCTCAGCTATAAAAATGTCTATCAAGATACGTCCAGGTGGGAAAAAACCTCCTCTTGTTGAGACCCACTGGTCTAAATATTTAGATTTTTTCATTCTCTTTAGTCCATAGTTACTTAATGGAATATTTTATTGCTTTAATTTAAAAGTTGTGTCTTACTTGAAATACACAGAATGGATTATTTTTTCCCTTCCTTTCATATCTATAAAGCTTGAGAATCATTCATGATACCTGGATAAGACATTTTGGTAGCAAAAAATACAGTATGTATACTTAGTTATAATGTATATGCACTCCTGCATTACTATATTATATATGTATGTCATAACACAGAAGTGGTAAATTTTAAAACGACAAGATAAAGATATAAATTCTATCATTTCCTGCTGACAGGGGTATCATCTCTATATGTTCTTGGACTGTGGATGATCTTTATATCTTTTGGCTGAACATAATTTAGACACCAGTCCTCCAAGATGTAGCTTGGTGCTGTTCAACAACACAAAAACAGCATGGGTTAAGAAGACATCCAACAATTCTAAGCATCTGCTCTAACACAGGCAAACATAGAATTGGGTGCTATTTTCATCTAGACGTCACAAGAATTTTGCAATTTGATACTACGATCTCCTCTTAAATGAGAAAAGTGAGAGTGAGTGGGGTCAATTTGCTCAAATTAACAACCAGTATGGAGTCCTGAGGCAAACCTGACCTGGCTAGTCTTCCCAGCTCCTCTTTGGATTATACATCTGACCATGTTTTATGTAAAAGTTTGTGCCTATCATATGGATGATCCTATGTCAGACTTGGAACTTGCATGGGGCTGCATGTCATATAGAGAGGGAGTGTATATTAAAAAGTAAATACAACTTATAGTTTCCACTTAGGTAAAAGGGAGATAAAAATATATAGAAACATAAAAATAAAAGGGCAAATGCTGCAAGGATTGTGAGAATAAATTACAATGGAAATCCAAAGACAGGAATTAAGCGACTATTTACTTTTGGATGGGTAGAAAACTGGTGAGAAGGGACTTACATAGAGATTCCTAAATTTAAAAATTCACAAATAATTGATATCTGTCTGTATTTTATTGTGATCTTTCTATCTTCTTACAGCAGTGATCAGTGACAATACTTTATGATAGGCAAGCACTTATTCCACTGAGCTATATCCCCAGCCCTGACAATACTTTATGATAGACACTTCAGATACCTTAGTCATTCCTAACACTGATAATTTATGTCTTCTTTTTTTTTCTTTTTGTCAGTGTTGCTAGAAGTTTGTCAATTTTATTGATATTTTCAGAGAATAAACTTTTGGTTTTATTGTTTTTTTCTATTGTGCTTCCATTTTCAGTTCCATTGATTTCTGCTTTGGATTTATTTTGCCTTTCTTTGTCTGGTTTCTAAAGATTAAGACAGATTATTGATTTGAAAACCTCCTTTTTTAATATAAGCACTTGAACCTCTACATTTCTCTTGGGGTATTGCTTTAGCGTCATTCCTTTTTTTATGTAATATTTTCATTTTTGTTCAGTGTATTTTTTTTTAATTTGCTATAAAACTTTCACTGAACTCCTATGTAAGTTTTGTACACTGATTGATCTTCAAGTGTTTATGGATTTTTCCTTCTATCTTTCTCTGTCTGATTTCTAGAATCCCATTATTATCTGATAATATTTTACATTAACACCCATTTTGTTAAGGTTATTTTGTGACCCAGGATATGGTCTTAGTGAATGTTCCATGAAGGTACTTTAATAGATCGCTTTCTGCTTTTGTCGGGTGAACTGTTTTAAACATTTGAAACAGATATAGTAAATTGATGGAATTGTTTTAAGTCTTCTAAATTTATGCTGATTTTTCTCTCTGACAGTTCTTTCAACTGCATCTTCTCAGAGAGAAGGCCACCAATATTTTCAGTTCCTCTAGTTTCTGCTCCACAAATAGTAGTCACATTTTTGTTGTTAAGTGTGTACATATTTAGGATTGTTACATCTTCTTGGTTAATTGGCAGTCGTACGTATGTTTGTAATATGATTATTTCTGATTATATTCTCTGCTCTAAACTTTGTGTTGTCCTATATTAATATAACCATTCCAGCTTTATTTCAGTTACTGGTCATATGGCATACCTTTCTCCATCTTTTTGCTTTCAAATTACCTGTATCATTATAGTTGAAGTGAGTTTAACATAGATAGCGTACATTTACAGTCACGTTTTTTAAAAAAAAACTAACTCTGTCCTTTAATTGATGTGTTCACACAGTTCATGTAATGACTGATATGCTTGGACTTAGGTGTAGCAATTTATATCTCTCCTTCTGTTTGCTCCTTCTGGTTTGCCTTACTTTGACTTATTTTCCTGATTTCCCTTTTTGCTATATGAACGTTTATGACTGTTCCATTTTGACATATGTGTTGTGATTTAGACTTCTTTGCTATGCAGATTTTTTTTACTGTTTTATTTACTGGAGTTATAGAGTATGTAATTATTTCCTTACTAACATTTGGAATCAACTTCATATCACTTTATTTAGAATCTGGAAACAGTGCTGTCTTACAGATTCCTTAACCCTATTCTTTTTTGCGCTGTAATGGTTACAAATACTACATTTGTATCCACTGATGTTGCAGTCACACAAAGTTGTACTTTTTTTATTGGACTGCTTGGTTCATTGTAAAGAACTCACAGGGAGGAAAACAAACTACCAAGTTTCTTTCTGTTATCATTTATTTTCATTCTTAAGAACTTCCTTTAGCCATCTTTTCAGATTGGGTCAGCTGATTTAATATATTCTTAGTTTTCCTTAATCTGAGGACTTGTTTATTTCATTTCTGTTTCTGAAAAGATGTTTTCACTGGATACATAGCTCTAAACTTGTGTTCTGCTAATACTTAAAATATCCACCACTCCCCGGGCTTCTTTGGCTTCTGATGAGAAAGGTGAACTTACTGAAATTCTACCTCCCCTCCAGGCAACGCATTGCTTTCCTCTGGCTGCTTTCAAGAGTCCTCATCAATCTGATTATGCTGTAGTGAGATGTGGATTTCTTTGGCTTTACCTAGTTTAGAAGGTGCTTAGATTTTTTAATCTATAGTTTATGCCTTTCACCAGACTTGGGCATTCCTTAGCACCACTCACGTCCCCATTTCTTCTGGGACTCGAGTGACAGGAGAATTAGACTTTCTCCCCATTTGTGTCAGTTCTTCTCCACAGGCACCCAGGGCTCTTCAGCCTTGAAAGTATTTTTGTCTCTGTTACATAATTATGTGATTGAATCATTTCTATTTATTTTTCTTCAAATACACTTATTTTCTGCTCCAACCTCTCTATTCTGTTATTAAACCCAACTAGAGAAAATTTAACCTTATTATATTTTTTGTTCTAAAAGTTTTCATCTGGTTCTTCATAGCTTCAATAGTTTCAATATCTTTTTTAAAAAATTTCTATCTTTTCACCATTTCTGAAGAATGTTCGCCCTTACTTCGTGGGTAATTTTTACAACACCTGTTTTGAAATCTCTGCCAAATAATCACATTTCTGTCATCTGCTGATCACCTTTTGACTTGTGAATTAAAATTTGTTTGCTTCTCTGTATGCTGAGTAACATTTAATTGTTTCTGGACTTTGAAGATATTATGTTTTGCAACTTTAGGTTTTGTTTAAGCTTAAGAAGAGTTTTGATATTTTTATTTTAGAAGGTGATCAATTGGACCATAAGTTTCAAGCACACTTTTGTGTGCTGTAATTTCAGTACAAAGTCCATTTCAAAGCATTGATAGTCATGCTCAGCACACTTGGTGTTCATTGCACTGAAGTGCAGTGTCGGACTTGGGTGGTTCTTTTGCTTGTACTGAGTCATCAAGGTCTGTGGCGGGCTGCTCGGCGTCAGATCCGAGCACATGCAGCTTGAGGTGGGCCCAGAAGTTCACAAGCAATTCTGGGGTCTCTTCCCTGAACTTCTCCACCTTGATGATCTCCTAGTAATTTCTGGTTCCCAGAAACAGCCTTTGTGGGTTCTCTGGCCAGAAAGACAGACTTGATCTATTCTTTTTTCCATCCACAAATGGGCTCGCAGCAGTTTTAAATGATGTGAAAACAGAGAGAAAAGAAGAGAGGACAGGAGAGGAGAGGAGAGGAAGAGAGGGAGGGAAGGGGAGGGAAAAGGCTCATGGCCATTAACCCATTCGCTGGATACTGCATCTCCACTGTGGAGATGAAGTGCCCCTACTTTCACATTATAGACTCGTATTTGGCCCCACTGGTACTTTTGTCACTGCTCCAGCAGCAAAAACTAAACAGTCTCTTGGGAACTAGGGCACAGGAGAATTGAGAAAAGAAAAATATATTGCAGAATGTTCCCCAGTGATTTGATCTAAGATCATGCTTATTTAGCTGTAGTTGAGCGCTCCCAGAGTGAGATAAGAAGTTGGTAAAGGTGTGGCTAGCTGGGTGGTGTGCTGAGTTCTCCCTCCATGGCTGTCTGCTAGTGTTCACTGTTCATAGTCCTGAAATGGCAGCTCCAAGCTTCTTGTCCAGCTTCTAGAGCTGTGTTTAGTGAAAGTACAGGGGCAGATTTTACATACAAATACCTCCTTCGGACAAATTCTGAATAGCTCAGTCTTATCCCAAGCTAGAACCAACCCTTCCAGTTGAAGGCCATCAGACAAAACTATTTTACCACAGACATTGGCTGAAATATCTGACATATATAATGCATCGGCTACATAAAAGCAGCAAGCTGAATAAAAAGAAATTCACTTGGGAGCTGGTAGACTTCAGCTGATCCTTGTGATCAATGACTTTTTATTTCGCATGCCATCTGGCATCTATTTGCTGCCACTGAAAATATGTTCAAGCTAGAGACTGTTGCAATAGGTTATGTGCAATATTGTCAAAGGCGAGTAGCTGTCCTTTATTCCTGTAAGTTTCATAAACACGGACCTGTGTTGAGAAAACTGCTGATTAACACAGTTTTAAAAGAGCCTAATCAGGAAAATTCCTAACCGTGACACAGAAAGGCACGTGCATATATAGAGAGCCATGTAGCGAAATTGCCAGGAACTGGAACACTGCTATACATATTAATTATTCACATATCATCAACAGAGATGAGCTAGACATATGCAAAATATGTGTTCCTAAAAAGATGGGAATGAAAGTTTTAAAGGGAATTCATTGGGGTTATTTAATGAATTCATTTGTGAAGCAAATCATTACCGCCTGACTTTTAGTATTACACATACGATTTTTCTCAAATCAGGTGTCTGTACTTTGATTTAGACTTGCCCCTCTTTCTGAGTTGTTCTCTCTCTCTCTCTCTCTCTCTCTCTTTCTCTCTCGGGTCAGCCTAGGGTAGCACGGCAGACTTGAATAGCTAATGCACATAACTGTTCAGGTTGCATTATGCTTTTGCAACTGCTGGGCAGCAGGACACGGTACTTAATTAGCTGCCTTTACAGTCATCAGACTGTGATCACATTGGATTAAGAAGGCCATTTATTTCACTCAGGCTGAGAGCGCTCTCCGGGGCAGAGAGGCTGTGTTTTGACAGGTGGCACTCTTTCCCTGATGAGCTCCAGAGGGCCGGGGAGAGGGCTCCGCACCAGCAGTGGCACCCGCACGGTCAGACCTTCCCAGTGACCTTGGGGAAGTCACTTTGCTCCCCGTCTGTTTTTTCTTTGCCTCAGATCCTGATTTTTCTCGAAGCTCATGTTATTATTAATGGCAGGAAAAATTTGTAATATCCTGATAAATGATTTTACGTACAAGCACCTCCTTCAGCCAAATTCTGAGAGGAAGGCAAGTTGTCCCTATTATCCCATCTTTACACATTACAAATTAAGATGCAGCGATACAAGGAAAATCAAGTTCATAAAACATAAAGAAGAAAAGCTTAAATCACCTCAGGTTTTCTGCATTCAGTCTTCTGCAACCTTCTGTAGCTAAAACTACTATTTATAGGAATAGAATCACAATTTATTTTGCAGATGAAGGGAGAGAACTATCTACTTAATGTAAGGGTGGATATTACTTAAGATTGCAACCTCAAACAAGAGTGCTTAGAATTTATTTCATAAATGTAAATTCTATAGTTATAGCTAAGATGTAAAAGCAAACTACATGCCCACTGATAAACAAATGGATAAAGTATGGTTTCTATATGCATGCAATGGAATATTATTCAGCCATAAAGAATGAAAGCCTGTCATTTGCAGCAAAATGGAACAAGACAACATTATTTTAATTGAAATAAACTGCACACAGCAAAGCAAATACTACACGCTATGTCTCATTATGTGGAAGCTATAAAAGCCATCCAGAATGTGTAGTGATTCCTAGAGTTTGGGAAGTAAGGGAGGGGTGGATGAGAACAGGTTGAACTCAATTTCTGCATATTACATACATATATTAAAATGTCATGCTGGACCTCATTAAAGTATGTGCAATAAATACATTTAGTCAAAAATAAAATTTAAAAGACAAAGAAACATTTAAATTCTAATTTTTCTATATATAATACATACAGGAGGCTGATCTTGTATTTTTGCTGATCTTTATAAAGGAAAAAAACATTTTATCAACACTGTAGTGTTGGTTAGGTAACATTTACTTTGCAAAATGGAGCTCAAAAGGCATAATTCTGTTTGCCATTTTCACGGTGTGAATTCATGCAGAAATGTGTTTCAAGTAGTTTGTAATATTTTTCTCTGTTACGTATGCAAAAAATTCTTCTTACTACCTCCACTTTCCATAATAATGATACTGAAACTACAAACTCTCTATGTCTTTGAATCAGAGAGCGTTCCTATGGTTAAATAGCTGAGGCTTTCACCATGACACTTACAGATGGGATCCTATTACATTTTATAATATTATCATTGCCCTCTGAAATTTTCATTGGTTGTGGGTGTGTCCATCTTAACATTCTGCAGTTGGGAGACACTGCATTCAGGGTCACAGCTGCCTGCCAGAATTCTTCCAATATAATGGAGTAGAAATGATAGGCGTGTAAAATTTTCTCCACTTCAATCTTATCAATAACATTAGCTCCAAAAATTACAGTAGTGAACAGAGTTATATAGGAGCCTGTTGTTTTAGTGGTTATAGGCTGTCAGATCATAGTGCCTCACTGACAGAGCACCTTCGCCCAGGAAACACGAGAAGTTACATCATTGTAATCAAATTGGTGTTTCAATTCTGGCCTCTCTCATGTGACTATAACGTATTACAAACAGTGTGATTAGAGAGTGATGACTGACTCTGTCACACTTTGTATTCTGTAATGACATCTACTTTGTATTCCGTGAAAAGAATAGTCTCTGAAACCAAGAACATATTCAAATTATGATTTGATTTTTCCAAACAAATATTAATCCAGGTGATGGATATTAGTTTAAAACTTGTAAAATCTCTGAGTTTTCATTGACCTGCATTTGAAATAGTCTGTGATTTGATCTTTCAATCTGATGGGTTCTGTAGCTTGGATGATGAGTTGGCCAACTGGCTTCGTGACCTGTCGGGTTTGGAATGCTCAGGTAAGGATGGAGATATCTGGGAAACTTGGATAAAGTGATAAATCATAAAAGGGAAGAGTAAAGGTAATGTTATGCAGTGAGTAACGGAGAATTCAACCCATACGTTGAGAACAGGACTCTCTCCAAATATAGTATTAAGATCTTCATCAGGATAGCACTGAAGCCTTTCCACCCATCCCCTTTTGAAATCTTCAGATCTTTAGAAGCAACTGGGAATTAGCAGAAAGAGGTCAAGTACATCTAGTTTTAAAGCCCACACTGCTTACAGTGGCTGTGTGAAATTGGAGGAATTACTTAAAACTCTAAGCCTCAACCTCCTCATCTAGACAAACAGAAATAGTAATAATAATGCCGAGCTTACAGAAACTATTCTGAAGTATAAGAAATTAATATAGTGTAAACACCCGGGACAGAGAAAGTCCTAACTTAACAGTAGTGCGCTTCACTAACAGCACCTGCTGCTGCTAAACCCTTTCTCTCATATCCGACTGTGACTTCTGTCTAATTAAAGAAACTTCTAAAACCTGGAACACATAAGCAACTATGAGTGGATCGGCTTTGGGCCAAATCAGAATAAATACAGACAAACCCTCTCATAAACAGGGTTGTTGGCAACATGTGTAATTCTAAATTACCTGAAATACAATGAACTCTGTAGTTTATATAATGTAAAATGCAAAAAACTTTTAAAAATGCCTTCATTGTTCTGCCGCCTCTGGAAATGTGTGCAGTTGAACAGCAAAGGGCGGAGCCGTTGTGATGACAGGCAAGGAGGCCGGCACAGCAACCAAAAATAGAAAGGAGGGAAATCACAGTGTGTTCCTGAATTTCCATGAAGTTCCACTGTTAGTTTGCTGCTTCTTTGTATACCTTCTTCAGAACCTCTCACTCACTCCTGCATACCTTTTTCAACCACCTACTCTAGGGCTTTTACACTTGGGTCTAGATGTGATGCTCAGATCCCTCTGCTCAGCATTGGGTGAGTATATTCCACACGAAAGTCTCACTGAATTTGGTCTATAACCTACTGGCTTTCCCCCGTTCAACATGATAAAAATGGAATTAATTTACTTCTCTGAACCTTTTGAAATATTCTCCATTAGCTCCCAACACAGCAGCCACTCAATTAACCAAGTAGAAACTTCAGATTGAATTGGACTTCTTGTTTAGCACCAAGCCCTAACCCATTAGTACACAACTCTTGATCTTCCATGTCATTTGATCCTGTTATGTAAGACATTGCCAAACAGCACCAGCATGGCCTGGGTGTTGCTAGAAGTATAGAATTTCAAGCCCTAACCCAGATTTATCTACCAAATCAGGATCTATATGTTAACAAAATATTCAGGTGATTCCATTACAACCCTCACAGAGCTTTTCAATAAAATTTTCATACATATACATATAGACCTAGAAGCTGGTCAGTTAACAATAGTTTTATGTCCTGATCAGCCTATTATAAGCTGAATATGTCATAGGTTAAAAGTGTATTTCATATACAAAAGCTATGCAATAGCATGCCTTAGAAATGCATACTTTACATGCACACTTTAATATGTACATTCACCTACATTTTGGGAGAGTACATTACAGTTTACTTTATAAGGAAGCGTTAAACATCTCATGTACATAGCAAATTGAAATTCTGTAGACTTGATGGATGTGAAAACACAAAACAAATGCCTTAGCTTGGATTTGGAATAACCCCCAAAGGCCTATGTCAAAGCTTGGTTCTCAGCCTGGTGTTACTGGGAGAAGGTGAAATTAGGAGGCGGGGCCTCCTTGAACTGGCGCACACCCTTTAAAGGGAGGTTAGGGTCTTAGTTCCTTCTGATCTCACTTTCTCTCAGGTTCCTCCTGGTCGTCAAGAGGTAAGTGTGTCTGCTCCTCATACACCCTGCCTTGATGTACTGGGCCGCCTCAGGCCCAAAGCCTCAGGGCCCAGTGGCCATGGACTGGAACCTCTGACACCATGAGCCGACATAAAGCTTTTCCCCTTATGTCGATGATCTCATATGTTTCACCACAATAACAGGAAGCTAGTTGACACAAGCAATATCCAAAAAAAAGGAAACGCCGGCAACACTGTGCCCTCTAGCTCCGCCTGTCGTCTCATGGCTGACTAGAAGCTGTGTGTGCGGCCGCTGCCCAGTATCACCTGGGGGAATATAGAAGTTCCGAATCTGAAGTCCTGTTTCCTGTTTGTAAACACAAATTGTTTTTATACCAGGATGAAGCTGAAAAATGCTAAGTGTAGCCGTTGTACATTGGGGGACCATGGGTAGTAAAAACATCCACATACTCCTCACAGATTTACTGGTATTAGTGACTTGTAACATTTTCTTCTGATGTTTCATTTTTCAACTAATAAAATGGTAAAGTTGACTTGTACCTCCCCTCGGGTGACTAATTTATACCAGTTTGTCCTGACTATAGCTCTGAGAGTCCTGCATCACTGAAAACAGTTCTGTGCTAGGAAATCCAGCATTCACGTGTAGTCTTTTCTCCCCCATGTTCTGATATATCCACCATCTGTACGTGCTTTCGTAAACCCTGCAGACAATTACTTTCATGTTTGACCTCACACAAGCAGTTTCCAGTTGTACACATTCTTTCCTATTCAGTACTTTTCCCACATCATTACCTGCTTTGAGAGCTACTTTGAGAGTTATGTAGGTATTGATTTATCTTAATCACTGCATTATATTCCATTCAATTAATACCCTTATTAATCTCCTGTCTCCTGATGGATATTTAGTTTGTTTCCAATGTTTTGTTACTTTAAATAATGTATTGACCAGTGGTACAGATATTTCCCTGTGCATTTGAGGGAATTTTTAGGGACTGTATATTGAGGAGGTATTGCTGAGTACTAAAGTATGTGCACATTCAGCTTCCTGTGTAGGTCACACTGCTCTCCAAGAGGATGTAAAGGTTTATATTCTCCTACTAGCAATGCAGGAATCCCTTTTAACTTTGCCCACATTGTTTGGTATGCACAAGTTTACCAAATTTTGGCAGCCTGATGGATGTGAGAAGGTGTTTCCTTCATGAGCAGTGGAGTATCTTCCATGTGTTTATGGCCCTTCCCTTTCTTACTTTTCTTATGCACACAAATTACTCATTTTCCTAGTGAGGGATCTTGGGCATTAATCTTTTGAGAATAGTATGAATTGCAAGAATGTTCTTCAAGTGAGAAATTTGGCTAATCCTCTTATCCAAGAATTCTGCTATCACATATATTTAACACCTATGAAATACTGAGATCATTTAAGATAAAAGTCATATACCCTAAAAGTTACTATTTTAAGGTACATAATCCGTTGATTTTTAGTATATCTCCCCTGCTGTTTGTACTTATAACTTCAAAATATTCCCCTATCTTGATAATGTCATTCTCCCACTTTTTAGTTTTTGCATTTATTTCCAAATAGATATGACACATAAAAACATCAAAGTTGTATGTTACATTAAAAGAGAATAATATCTTTTTAAAATGCATGTACACATGTTTAAAATAGGTTAAATATATCTATCTGCTCAAATAGTTATCATTTCTTTATGGTAAAATTATTTGATTGTTACATTCCCTTTTGATTTTTATATTTATGTAATTAGTCTGATAGTTGTGCATTTTTTGAAGTAAAGTAATAGATTTAATAACTATTCAAATAGCTAGCTAATTGTTGTAGCATCGTTAGTTAGGTAATATATTCACTGCTACTGGTTTCCAGTGCCATTTCTGTTACCTGTCAAGCTGCCACATATTAAACAAGTTAATTTCTAAGCTCCACATTCTTCTGGTTTTTCTATGACTCAATATCATAAAATTTATTTTCTGTAGTTTTATAATAAATCTTAATGTCTATAAGACACATCTTACTGTATTTTTCTTCAGATCTATCTGAACTTTCCTAGAACCTTTACTATCTCACATGTATTTTAAGCCCTTTATTTCAAATTTAGTGAAAAAGATGTCCTAAGCATTTTGATTAGAATTATATGGAAAGCACAGATAGTTCAGGAAGAAATAACATGCATAAGTATTGACATTCTTACAATAGTCCTATCTGCATTTTGGACATACCAGTTAATTTCTTTAGGGCTCTCTTTCATTTATATTACTCTGTAAATGCCACGTGTATATTATTGGATTCCTACAAGGTATCTTTAGTGTTTATCTGAGATGTGTTTATATATATACAAATTACATTTTCCAATAAATCTTGCTTATATACAGCAGCAAACTAATTTTTCTACAGTGACAGTTTTTATAATCTGACTATCATTCTTAAATAACAATAATTTACTTTCTTCCTTTCCAATTTTTTCTACCACTTTTTATATTTGCCTTACTGATCACACCAGTGAGGGCTTGCAGTGCGGTGCAGAACAGCGGTGGCCATACACCCTAGCTTGTCTTGTTGTTGCTTTTACTAAATATTTTCTTCTTCCCTTCCTTAGCGCACACTTGCACGGCACACCCGTCACGAGGAGCGGTACGTGTACACGTGGCATCTCGCATCGTCCCACTTCCCTTTTCCCCTTTCTTTCCGTATTTCTTTTTCCAACCCTATGTGCAAAAGGTTTCACTCCCTATTTCCCATGATTTTTATTTTGCTCTTTAAATTATTTACACTTTGAATTTCTTATATAAGAGAAACCATGCACTGGTTAATTTTCTGCATCTCCATTATTCCATTTACCCTGATAGCCTCAAAAGTTGTTGCTTTTGAAGGGAAACATTGTGACATATCACTAAATATGGTGTTTGATGAAAAGTAGATTTTAAAAAAAGAAATCTATCAGGTTAAAACAGTGTCCCTTTTGCATGTTTTTCTGAGTGTTTTAACTTCAGGGATAGATTGCATCAATTGCCTTCCACTGTTTTTTATATGATCTTAGAATTACTCTTGTTCAAGAAGCTTACGAAGTTCCCTCAAGTTGGAGGGAAAATGGGTCCTCTTCGATTCTAATGTGGTTTTGCTTTCCGCAGCAGGTTAAAGTGTTCACTTATAGCTTCCCACACTCCACTACCTTCTAAGCCACCGAAGGCTAGGGCCACATCTGGTTCAGGGCTATACCCCTCAGCAATGGGTGTAGTTAACTGAATACCTCTGTATGTATGTGTAGAAATAAACTGTTGGAAATATACCCTAGAAACTTCATTTATTCCTTTCTAAAACAACATGTACACTATTCTGACAGTCTTATGTACAAGATCAATTAGAAGGGAATATAAATTTGAGAACAGTTTTAAGTACCTACACATTTGTGTTTGCTCCTCGTAAAATAACGAGCAAGATGCAATTATATGTCTTCTGAGAAACGCTGACTTTCTTTTATCCAGTGTAAGTTGTTGCTACATTTTAAATCATGTTCACACTTATTTTAACCTCACAGAAGTTATTTATCTTTATGCCACTCTTAAAACAAAAGCCAGGCTTCTACAAACTTTGGTTTGCACTGTATACACTTTTCAGAGGCTTTTTTCTAATGTTACTAAATTCTTTTAGTCTAATTAATTGAAATAATCTTAAAACAATGAGAAAGGGCTTTTAAATGCATTGAATCTCTGTTAGTGTTTGAATGTCTCATGTGTTTAGTTCAGAACACTCTGCTGCTTAATGACCACAGAACCTCACAACACCACTGGAAAATCCTAAACCTTGATCTCCGAACTCACCTTTGCTTTCATGCACAACATGGCTTTAAAGTCGCAGTTGTAATATTTATTAGCTGTCTTTGCAAAACTGTGGGTAATTTATCTTTCACAATTCATTGAGAAGAAAAGAAACTTAATCCCACTAGGATCTTCATCATTAGTTCTTCCTCTTGATTTTTTTCCCCATGGGGGTTTTTAAGTTGGCCAGATGGTGCTCTGAAGACTCCTTAGACAGATCAGCATTTTACAGTGGCAAAATGAAAAGGCAAAACTCTACTTTGAGTTAGGAAATTAAATTCTACATTGTGACATTCAGCTCACTATGTCTGGACCTGTCAATATTAGATTCTTATTTAATATTATACAAGTATTCTCTGACTCATGTTGCAGAATAGCTTAATATTCTGTAAGGTCATTTCTAGCCCCTGCTTAGCAGTAATTAGTCACTTGGTTGCACCGTGAATTCTGCCAATTCTAAAGAATACTTTAGAAACTGCATCTTTATGTGGGGTCTGCCCTCCAAGGCACATCAATTATATTTTATCAGCAGCAAAAATTTAAATATCCTTTTTCATATTCATCACAGAGTATTTCTTCTTCCATGGAGAAGAACTGCTGAATGAATTCTTCAGGAAGCAGTCTGGTGGGAAAGTGTTTATTTCTCAAATTCACTCAAATTCTCATTTTTAAGCACAGTGAGACTTCTAATTTTCAAGCAGTTGCTTGCCGGTTCAAAATTCTCTGACATGGAGACATAATTACAAGGTCACATTTTCTATCATAAAATATTTCAAATAATGTAACCTTCTAAATCTTTCCTCTGTGCAACAAATAAAAGCAATCTTCACTTGGAGCTTTCCATCTTGGTCTATTCTCCTAGTGTTGTCTAAGAGTGCATCCTTTCTATATAAAACCCGGTGTCTAGTTTCACCAGAAAAGTACTGAATTGTGTCATTTTATATTTTGTAGGCACCAACAAAAGCATGTTAGTAAGATCCTATGTATATTCAAATTTTAACCTTCCTCTAGTAACTGCATTGAACATGTTTTCCCATACTGACCATTTCCTTTCTTGAGTCTTTGCAGACAGGAGTCCCTCTGTCTGGAATGCATTTCCTTCTCTTCACTGTCCATTTATATAAACATCCATGCTTCCTTTAAAACTCTGATCAAATACCACTTATGAGGCTGTCTCAAAATAGCTCATTCTAAACACACACACACACACACACACACACACACACACACACACACACACTTTTCTCTATGGTCATCTAATAATGCATTGTATATCAGATTATGGAATTAGAATTGTGTTTACACTCTCTTATTAGATTTTGGGATCTTGGAAGTCAAGGTATATCATTTATTTATCCTTGGATAGGACCTGCTCCAGCTCTGGCATGGTAACAGGCACTTCAAGTGCATTTATAAATGATTAATTCATTAAATAGTACATGCCAAATAGTGAAAACATTATTCTCAAACTCTAGAAGATGATGTTATGATTTTTCTATATGATCTTGGTACCTGTGGCTATCATGACTCAAAGCACCCACGCTATTTTTAAGTTTAATTTTGGGAGTTTTAAATCTGATAGAAATCTTAACATTCCTAATTGAATTAAGAAAAAAAGTAAAGGAGGGAATCTGAAGTTGTTTGCCAAAAGTAACTCATATTTAAAGTAGAGAATATCTGGAGAGAAGCAGGGAGAACAGAGAAAAATAAGACTTTGAAATAAAAGATAGACGAGAAGTGAACTTTTAATGGAGACTGGGAGAAGGTGCAGGTTCTGTGAAGCAAACAGAATGAAGGGACAAGCATCTGTCTCACAACTGCTATCAGAGGTGACTGGGACAGAGGTCTCAGAAGCACACAGTCCAGAACATCCCAAATTATATTCTTGGTTTCTTTCAATTCATTCTAAGCTAAGCCAAAGTTTCTATTTCGAAAAGAAACAAACACACCCACTAAATTATTAAATTATTCACTTAAAATACATAATATTTTATTATTTATTACTTTCTTCCTTGTTACTTTTCTGATAACCACAGAAGTTTTACATCTGTTAAGGTCATTAAAATGATTTTACTAAGAATGTTCCTGGATGCTTCAAAGATGGGAAGCAGAGTTTATGAGTTCCAAAATAGAAACATTTGAAAACATAAAAACCCTTGTAAGCATTCCTAGAATTGATTTTTTTCTACCTACTGCACTCCCCCCACATACACAGAATAAAAAAAAATAAAGCTTTGGGTGGAGTTAAGAACTCTTTTCAAATGTTAAACAATAACTGGAAATCCTGAACATGTATTCTTTACCCAGTGGGGAAAATACTTTTAAATCTTTTTTTTTCTTTTCTTGTTAAGAATCATTTAACAAGGGAATTAGTCAATGGCTTCTATTTTAAATTAAAAGTTCAGTTTTAACTGCCTGAAATATAATGCCATCTGTGTTTATTTTTTCTCCTGAAACTCAATTCTTTTTTTTCCTAAATATAACCAGTGCATGGTCCTAATAAACTTAATAAATTTATCAGTACAACTAATGGTTTACTTTAATCAAATGGTGCAATTAGAGCTCTGGAACTTGTCTCATAAAAGTGCTAGTTTGTAAGTGTAAATCATATAAAGCATATCTATAAATTTAAAAATTTTAAATATTCTGATTACTAAGTATGTACTGTGTGTATATTTACCAGGGTGTAGGTACGAAAAAAAAAGAAATAGGGACACTGCACATACCACGGTGTAGTGGACAGAGAAGCGGGTTAGGAGTCCTAGGACCAAAGAATCCCACAGCCACCCTGATGCCCAGTTCCCAAGTCCACACTCTATACTGGTTCCACTCGTACATCTACCTGGGGCAGCACCTCCAGTGAGCAGAGAGAAAATAAAAATAAACTTCTGGTCTATTAATAGGGAACTTGAAATTATTTAAATACTGTGCAATAATGTATAACAGTAAACATCATTATGTATTTACATATGACCTAATAAATTCATATAATAATTTTGACAGTTTTCTAACTGAATTCTCCACTGAATTAAGCCTAAGAAGGGGACTTGATTTTTTTCCTAACAAATCTCACATGAAGAGAAATTTCATGCTTACTTAGAGTTTATTTACTTTTCTAGGAATGCTTACATCATATGTACATTTTTAAGTTTAGCTTGATATTTCCTGCATACTGTCTTAAAACAGCTATAGTAGTCTTCAAGTGTATCCCAAAGTCTGACTTTTTAAAAATGTATTTAGAAAGACAAGATCTCTACTACCAGTACCACTGCTAAGGAAGAAAGGGTTCCCTGGTGCCAGGTTTTCTGCTTTTGGGAAATCGAGGATGGTAGAGGCTTTCTCAGTGGACACATCCCTGAAGTAGCTGGGCACGTATGACTCAGCACTTTGTTTCCTCTTTCCCATGGCCCTTCACAGGGCATGAGTTAAGTCTATCTGTTTGGGAATAGGACAGTCCCCAGATCATCCTAATATGAGCTTGAGGAAAAAAACCACAGAAGACAGGAGCTAGATCATTGTTGCCATTTGAGCCATAGGGACTTTTGACTTGAGATCCTAATTCAGTACCTTTAGTTTCTTAATTGTGTGTGCAAAGGAAATAACACTCATACACTTCTCCAGAGACTCAACCCAAAAGGCGCTCCCCACTGCCCCATTTCCCTTTGCTCAGAAGCAGCCTAAAATAAATTCTTAATTCTTAATTCTTAATTCTTATTTTGGGGAAATGCTTTACAGATCCTGCGTGTGTTTATTTCTGTCTTATGTGTTGTGTGATTTGATCATTTATTACTTTACATTAGTTATATCTACCTTTTCATCAAGTTTTAAACTTGTTTCCTGAAATTGTTTTATGTGCGGTATGGAGGAAAATCATTATTTTTACATTCAACTGCTTCTATTCATAACTGCTTTCTTTCCTTGAATCTGGATGTATCAGATGAAGTAATACATGGATGACAAAAAAGCTGGTTACAATGAAATCACAAATGCTAACTTAGAAATCCTTCAACACAGCAGGCAAAAACCATACCATTGACATTAAACAATTATTAATAATATAATGACTACTTAAAACATTTTTAATGACTTGATGTTTAATAATTAAACATCACAGAACCAATCAGTGAAAGAATACATTTTAACCCTCTTTTAGTAAAGCCAATTTATATTAACTTGCATTTTTACACCACATACTAGATAATGATGAGTGTTAGAAAATTTATGTCAGTAAACAGTCCTAAACTCTCTTGCCCACCTGCAGCTTAGTCCCCCTTGACACTAACATGACACACCATTAATATTGCCAAACGTGATGAATACTTACGAGAGAATATTCCCAATATAGGCGTAGTAGGAGCAGCAGTAAGGTGTGGTCCCATCACAGCAGTAGGATCTGCAGTCTTTGCCACACTGAGCAAGGCAATCGTCTATATAATAAAAAATCAGGTATGAGCCATTAAGGTTGTGGGGTCACAGCATCAGGAAAAATAGCTCCGTTTCATATCCTTATGATTTAATTACCACTCTTCAGCACACTCAGATCTTCATTTATGTCTTCAGAATCTTAATACATTGGCCAGAGTTTTCAACTCACCTTCATCACAGATGAAGCTGTGGAAAGCAAAGATAAATCTTCCTGAACCTCCTGCACCAAATGCAGAACTTAGAAGTTGGCATTGGTCAAAGAAGATAATGAAAGGAGAAATGAATGAATGAGTCAATAATCATTCATTCAATTTGTCAATAGACTTCTTAGAATAGTTTTTCATTGGTAAGTTTTCTGATTTTAGAGTGTCATATTCTCAATCAACTTCAATTAAAAACATTATGGACATGGTGAGTACCAAATGTACTAAATTAAAATTAATGTATATTTTCCATGACTGAATGTTTATGCTTTTCTTTCTATGCCACTTTACCCCCATAATTACAGTTTGCTTATAGATGGTAACAGAATCCAGTCTGCATTCTGTCAACTCACTAGGCTTGGATGATGAAGAGTTAGTTATAATGAGAAGTTCACTTAGATAATTATTTCTGAGAAATTAACAGTTCATTGAAGGTCATACTGAAGAATCAATAAGCTATAACACAGCACAATGTGAAGGAGGGAAAAGCATTGTCTAATGAAAAACACATTAAAGGCAAGAGGGCAAATTACTATTTTTCTACATTTTTTCTTCCCTTATTATTAAGTTTATTGGTGCAATTTAGATATGCATAATGATCATATTCAGCACAGGGAATTTATACCTGTATGTGATATGTTTTGATTCCTCCTTTTCATTTCAATAAGGAAAATCATACCAGAAATGATGGATAAAAATTACTCTAACCTTTTAAAATTTTGTTTTCCACATACACGATTTATATTGTAAGTTATTATCAGGTTATAATAGGCACTATAAATCACGGTAGATATATGAGTTTCAGGTATTATATATGATTAGGAAGACATAAGATACATTTAAGTTGTATGTTCAAGGATCAAAAAATAAGTCATTTACAACTTATTCCTTACAGGTAATATTGACCATTACGTAAATTATGTAAAGCTTTTAGCTTCCTATCAAAAATATATTAAAAGTGTAAAATATTGTATTTATGTCTATATAACCATGTCTTGATTTATCAAGAAAATAGATATTATATTGCTTTTAATTCAGCTCTTTGTTGAGATGATTCTTTAGAAAAGGGTGTGACTGAAAGGCAGGAAGTTTCTCTTTTTTTTCTTTTTGTACCAGGGATCGAACTCAGGACCTTGCACTTACCAGGCTGACCTTTGTGCCGCTGAGCTCCATCCCAGCCCCGAAGTTTCACCTGCGTTTGTCATGGCTTTTGTGGAACAAGTGAGCAAGTTCAACTTCGTTGTTTTATTTATTTTTACATTATAGATAAATAAACACGAATCTTCATGTTTTCTTCTGGTTTGCAACATGAATAAACAAGAGGGGAAACACCTCTGTAAGCTTCAGCTACTACCCAAAACACTTATAAATTTTGAAAAAATTCATGTACAAATCGTTTAGATCCAAGCGGGGGAACTAAGGTACCCACAAGTGCTTTCCGAAAAGGGTGTCACACTTTTAAAGGCTGATTTGCGCTTCCTTCAGGGACTACTCTGCTTCTGTCACTGACACTGCTTAATGTGTTGAACTGCCCAGTTGCCCTCAGGGTTTAGCAGGGCTGTGTTACTTTTTATTCTTCAGAAACACTCAAATCTGGAGCCAGTTATTATCTCCCTTGCCCACAGTAAGACGACAACTAATGTGCAAATAAATTCACAGGTGCCTTTTCAGTGACGCTCAGGACAGTGAGTTCTATGAAATTTTCCACAAATGTCAAAGATTCAATTACTACTATTACTTTCTAATGGCTACTGCCTTCAGGACATGGTATTATTCAAATATTTTGAGCCAGCAGTACAGGAAACCAAACCCCAAATCTTGTAGCCAAGAAGGTAGATTTACCTGGAGCCAACATCCAGATGATGTCACACATTGTTCCTTATTTTTATGGCATTTACACAACTTTTGTCCACTTCCCAGCATTGAACTACTGAAAAGGGCAAATTTAATTGTATGGCAAGTGCATTCACAATGACAACTTTTCCAGTTTAAACTTTCAATCTTATCTCAAAGTTTCTCTTGCTTTGTCACTTGCTTTCTCCAGCTTTTTTGAGAATAGTTTGGTGATGATCAGAGTTTGGGCTGTACAAGGTCGTTTTCACACACTTATAAAAGACTGGGACATTCCAACTGTGCTTGGAAGATGAGTAGCGTTCCTTCCAATAAACAAGTTGCTCTCCCTGAAAATGAGGTAGTTCAAATTTTCTCCAATAGCTTTTTAAGTAAAGGCAGGATACGGAAGAAGGCTCCCCAACTCACCCCCACACCCCTCCTCCAGAAATGTGTAGTACAAGAAAAGCAGTATCAGGCTTGAAGCACTTGTTCCGAAGGCGCTCCCGCAAGCTATAGCTAAGGATAAGAGAGGAAGGAAAGGGAAGGGGCGGAAGGCACTGGCTGAGGCCCGGAAGGTGAAACCTTGACCAGATCCTGTCTTTGTAGCCTGTGGTGGGAGTTGGGTAATAATATAAACACTTCATTATATCTCTTTCTAAAAGCGACTCCACTGAAAAAATGCTATTGTATGTATTGAAACTTTATTCTTATTGGCTTAACCAAATGGAAGATAAATATAATACATTTGCTTTGTGGAAAATAATTCAGGTTATGGGCACTGCATCTGCTTAGGTGTTTTGCCTTATGAAACTGACAATTCCTTTACCTGCGTATCTCAGCTATTTTTATTTCTAGCCACAACTCACACTCTCAGTGATATCTCATAGTTCCAATTCAACGGAATTACTCTTCACTGCATATACACATCTCATGTGCTTGGTTTTGTTCACACTGTATCCTAACATGTCCTACTCTATGTCTGTTTGTCCAAGGCTTTCTTATTTAAGTAAAGATCTTGTTCCTCCAAGTTCTCCTCAATTCAATATTCCTGAACAAATATTTGTTGGAGGTTTTTCAAGAGCATGAGTTTTGCTAGTCTCTGAGGCTATTTTGCTGAACAAAACAGATTGTGTCCTAAAGGAAGACACTTACAAGCCAGCAATAAGACCCTGTTCCTTTGAAGACCAATGCACACGACTGTGTCTCATAGATACCTTACAGCAATGCATGGACATACCTTTTCTGCCAGAGAAAACTCAGAGAATGACCTCTGCTCTCTTCTCCAATAAATAAACTTTTAAAAAGTCTCTGGAATCAGAAACCCAGGACAAAACACCAAAGAAGTTTACTACCTAAATATTTCTGATGAAAGACAGACGGGCAACCCAGTATTGGTTTGTAGTTACTTTGCAGTTTGTGTAATTACTCTGTAGCTTGCTGGGTAGGGAGAGAGGGGATGGAATTCATAGGAACCAGCCTGGCTGCTGACCAGCTGGATTGGCTTCCTGAATGGGCAACGGGCACAGAGAGAGCTGGACGAAAGGGAGGGTAGGTGCAGTAGGAAAACATTTGGTCTTCTAAAGGAATAAAGCAGAGGCAAGAACAAGACAAACTTGCAGCGGTTCACTAAGGACAAGTGAAGGTAATTAAACAAAGTCTCATTTGCTTCTCTCCCTTCCTCTTTCCCCCTCCCTTTTTCTTTCTCCCCTCCCTCCCTCCCTCCCACCCCTCCCTCTCCCCCTCCCCTCCCTCTCTCCCTCCCCTCCTTCCTCCCTCCCTTCCTCTGATAAGCAGAGGAGATGGAAAGGATGAGCACTGCTTCAAATGAACTAAGAAAGAGTTTTTATGTCAAAATAATGTTAATGCGACTGATCCTTAGTCCTTCAAATTTGGAAAACTTTACATGACTTAAGTAAAAGAAATTTTGCAAACGGATTAAAATGTGAATTTTTCTCTTTACATTGGAGCAAGTTTTCTACTTTTATGCATTTCTATGTTAGGACCTAGTCAGCATTTTCCTTACAATAAAACATGTTTCAAATGACAGGTCTAAACACTAATTTGCACTTTAATAAACAGACTGAAAATTTCTATGGAAGCTATATGGGGTTAGATGAGAAATTCAATTCTCCTGCTGCTTAGGTGACAACGTGGGAGAAGACCTTCACCTGAGTTTGCAGTTTCTGTCAAAACGTAAATTGCAGTGCTATTCATATGGGCAGCATTGCAGGGTTCTGAGAGAGACTGTGATTTTTGCCACAGAAAGTTAAGAGAAATGGAAATATTTATATTAAAAAGTTTAGCTTTTGGCTTTGTTCTGTGAATACGAACAGATGCCAGGACCACGTGTGTAATGAACTTTAGACTTGAATTC
Organism: Dinomys branickii; assembly: GCA_004027595.1. Classification (NCBI taxonomy): domain Eukaryota; kingdom Metazoa; phylum Chordata; class Mammalia; order Rodentia; family Dinomyidae; genus Dinomys; species Dinomys branickii. The sequence goes on from PVLD010019008.1 coordinate 23,908, forward strand.
CCAAGGAAAGACCATTTAGGGCTTCATATCAATCACAAAACAAGAAATCTCACTTTGCTTCATTAATTATTAGCAATTCAATAATTAGAAGGCAGGAAATGAAATGTCCGCCCCAAAAAGTGCTTAAATACATGAAGGGAGACAGAGCAGACTCCGAGTGAATGCAGACCTCTCAAAGCCCTGTACTTTAACTCAGCGTTCCCAATCTCCCAGCCTGCAGCACTCGGGAATCTTCTAAAGAACAAAAGCAAAGTCTAACCCTTTATTTCTAAAAGGGGAAAACCAGAAAGTGGGCCATGGAGGGGAGCGTGGGCAGCCTATAATGACAAGGCGAAGGCACCAGAAGAGTTTATTTTAAGACCCCAGTGATACCTCTGAGCTTCAGGCGCTTTTCAAAGCGCTTTTCCTTCTCTTAAGTCTCCGCCCTCGCCCCTAGATTCCCAGTCCTGGATCCATTTACACTGTTGAGACAGCGCCGAACCCTAAACCTGAGGTTACAGTTTGCAGGTTGCTTTGCAAGAGGAACATGGGGAGGTGTGTGTGTGTGTGTGTGTGTGTGTGTGTGTGTGTGTGTGTGTAACAAATAGGAAAAGTTAAAAGCAAGAAGGAAGGAAAACCACATGAAGGTCGCGATGAGGGTCCAAGCGCGCTGGTTTCTGTAGTCACCTCGCGGGAACCACACAATCTCTGCCCTCCTGCAAAGGTAGCAGATCCTCCCGCTTCGCGCGGGGTGGCCCGGACCCTGGCCCCAACACAGCCCCAGGTCCCCGACCCTCTGACACTGACCTGCGTAGACAAACAGAAGGACCAGCTTCGGAAGCAGGATCCCTGGACGCGCGGGCAGCCTGGGCGCGTCCATCCACGCCAGCGGCTCGGGGTCACGCTCCAGGACAGACGGACAGACAGACGCGACAGAGGCTGGGAGATCTGGAACGGAACGGGATGGGGAGGTGGGGGCGGTCCGAAGACTGCAGAGAGGGGCGCTCCCAGGTCGGGGTGGGGCGGAAATCTGGCCAAGACCCGGACGCGGGGTCGGGGGACAGCTGGGCGGGCAGAGGCGCGCGTGGCTCGGACGCGCCTCGCTGGTGGCGCCCGGGTCTCTTTGTCTGGCTCAGGCGCTGGGCGCGGGGCTGCAGGAGGCGGGTGCTCCAGGTCCTCGGCCCGAGGGTGGCAGCGACGTGGGGCAGGGGCGGGGGTGGCCCGACTCCTCCCCACTAAGCGGCGCTTCCTCCTTCAGGAACTTTTTCTAACCCTCTGCTCTGGATTTTGGTGGGGAGTTCAGCCCGCTGCTCCACGCCCCACTCCCAGGATAGTTTTTCCTTTCTAAGCAATGCATGAAGAACTTCTGCCTTTTCTCTTTAAACCATAGGAGGTGCTCTAAGGGTTGAAAGTAATAGGACCAAGAATGACGTGAAGAAAGCCCAGAAGAATTGGAAATCACGCAAAGTGAAAGGTGTCTGCTGAAACTGACAAAATATTGCTTAGCTCTGAAAGCATTTCCAGGGAAATGAAGCCAGGGAAAACGACAAAACAAGGTACATCACTATCACAGTTATGTAGTTACTAGCCTATGCAATTAGATAAGAGAAAGAAACAGAGATTTATATAATTATAAGCAAATTAGCATTCGCAAAAATGATGTTTGTGTATGTGGAAAATCAGAGATCAACTCTAAAACGCTTGTATAAAAATATCAATAGCTTTCTCTCTAGCAAAGATAAGTCAGTTAGAAAAAAACAGTGCTATGTAGACTGGGAAACAAAGGAATAAAATTCAGCATCTCAGAGATGATGAAGTTTCCTAAATTAGTCTACAAATTCGAGAATGAGTGTGATGTGAATAAAAATACCAACATGAATTTTTCAAAGAGTCTGAATCTAAAGTTTTTGTGAAGAGTAAACACATAAGAACATCTATTTTTAAATTAGAGCAGTGAAGGTTTTAAATTCAACATATAGTGAGTACATATAACGTTATAATCATTGAAACAGTTTGGATCAACACTGGAATAAATAGCTCAATGGAAGAGAATAAAGAACCCAAAAGACATAACTTTGCACAGCAATATAACTTACGGTAAAAATATTTTAATAACAGGGAAATGATTTTTATAAGGCATCTGTGGAAACATCTTCTTCCACCAAAATCAGTTTCACATGAATTAAATATGTAAGGATAAAGATGCAATTCTGAAAGCATTTGCTAAAAGACTTAGAGATGATATAATTATGGAATAAGAAAGGATTTTCTAAGGATTAAACATACCTCAGAAACCATAAAAGAAAACATGGACCAATTGGATTAGATCAGATTAAAACTTTCTCTATGTAACATGTTAAACATTTATTGATAAAAATACTTGCAGTGCATAGGAAAACAGGCCTAAGTGGACAAACAGGTTGCTGTTTAAGGATCTTAACTATCAGAAGGAAAAAGAGAAATAACGCATATAAAAAGGAAAAATGATATTATCAGACATTTCATGAAAATTGTGTACTGTATATGTATGGGCAGGTGGGTACACAAAAAAGTCATTCAAATGTCTGCATTTTAATCTATCTCAAGAGTGCTGATTACTAAAAAACCAAGGATAATACATAAATGGGAGCTAAAATGGCATTAAAACTTTGAAAATAGTTTCTTTGGAAGGTGGAATTCTGATATTTTATACTTTTGAATTAGGACTGTACTATTTTAAAAATAAAAAATAATAAGTGCCACTTTTAAAAAGATGACATGTTTATCGTTTGCAACATTATGCCATCATTAAACTCAGGTCTGTGGAGAATATTTCAATGTAGGCAAATGCTCACGATTTCTCTGAGAAGAAGCAAAACTGTATCTACCTTCAGATCACTTGGTGAATACACATAACCTTCTTTATAATTTTTGAAAATACTTATGGTGAACATATTGTTTCACATTAATAAATTGACTTTAAGATCTTTTAGTCTGAGTATTTTGATTGCAGTAGATGTTTCCTATTGTGAAAGCTTTTAAATGCATTTAAAGATGGATTGATTTATCTCTGGAGATATTTTCATTACAGCCTCAGTTCTGAGATTTTAAGATTCATGTTCATCAATCACCATTTATTAGCTTATTGTGTGTAATTTGATGCTGTATTTGTAGTGTGTGTGCTCCTCTGGATGATACGTGCACCTGTGTTGTAAGTGCTTGAAGATGATCAAAGTGTCATAGATGAAATCAATACAACAGAGGAGAGTTTGGACCCATAGTTTTATTTAGCACCAAAGAATTAGAACAGGATGGGACTTCACATATTGTCTAGGACAATTTTCTAGTTTCATAGATGGGAAAACAAAGGCAGATTTCCAAGTGAATTGGAGGCAAATAAGATCTTATATATGGAGAGGCCACATATCGGAATATTCAGTGACATGCTAGGCTGCCTACATTTGAGGATAACCTACCTTGAGTTCTCCTGACTTACAATCCTGTCTTCAAATAATTTATTTCACTATATAGTCAAACAGGTCAGTGTCACTTTTTACAATTAGCTACACAGTAATAAGTACAAATAAACTATTTTATGTGTATGTGGGGACTCCCTTGGTGATTACTTTTCATTTTTATTGGATATTGTGGATGCCAAGAAAAGAAAGTGCTCACACAGAAATGTAAATTCAGAACAATGCAAGAACAAATAGAAGAAGAAAGGAAAGGGCTGAAGTGCGGCAGTCAGACTATAGACCAAAGATTGAATATTCATTAGGCACCAAAATCATTTTTAAATTATTTAAATTTATGATTAAAGTAATAATAAATTAACACTCTTAACTTCCCAATAAGATGGATACAGATATTATCATTTCTATTGTATGAGCCCCTTACATTTAGCTATTTTTCTTTTTTTTTGTATCAGGAATTGAACTTGGGACCTTGTAGTTGCCAGGCAGGCACTGTGCCCCTGAGCATTTAGCTATTTCTAAGAGAAAGAGGCAAGTTTTAAAATTTTAAAATTGACACCTAATAACTATATGCATTTATGGGGTACAGTGAGGTTTTGACCTATGTGTATGACATGTAACGATCACTTGCCCTACCCTGCCTCACTGCTGTTAGCTATTTTCTACTTCTATGAGACCCATTATTTTAGATTCCACGTAGGAGGGCACTAATCTGGTATTTGTCTTTGTGTGTCTAACTGACTTCACTTAACACAATGTCCTCTGTGTTCGTCCTTGTTGCTGCAAAAGACAGAGTTTCATCCTTTAGTATGGCTACATGAAAGCCACATTTCACACGTCACATTCTCTTGAGAGAGTTAGTCATTGATGGGCAGTTAGCTTGCCTCCATATCTTGCCATTTCCAATCAAGGGAATGGCAGATATCAGGAGGAATTAATTTTCACTCCAGAGTTAGGTCTCAATATTTATTTTAGTAGTACTGTGTATTACTGCTTCTCACCTTCACCTTTTCAGCATAGCTGGGTGATTAATAACCCTCAAAGTCACCCTCAAATTGTTTACGTTTCATAAAGATTTATGATGAACACCTTATAAATAAAAGTGGTCTTTGGGTTTATGGGGTTTTTCCTGCTTTAATATGGCTACTTTAGTTTTCTTATTAGAAAACAGTTTATCTTCCAACAGTTGTGTTTTGAAATATTAATTTAGTTTTAAGAATCTACAATGCGGTTATGTTGTCTTTTTAATCCATCTTGTGTGGTACTGTACATTCTATTTCTTTGTAACTTGAGACATGGAAGGCAGAAGGTCTCACTGTATTGCCCAGGCTAGCCTTGAATTCACAGTCCTCCTGCCTCAGCCTTCTGAGCTGGGATTACATGCATGTATAGCACCATCCCTACTGGCTGGAATTGTGCACTCTTAAAAGATTGTCTTAGTCCATATCTGTACCCTGAATAACATCTATTTATTTATTCCCATAATCTATCTAAAATACTTTCAGAATTACCTTGTTAATCTCATGAATCCAAGGTACAGTACAGAAAACACTGACCAGAGTTTTCATTCTGTTCCCTGCTCTGCAAGATCCACGATGAAGGGCACACAGTCCGTTACTGCTCTCAGCACTCCTTGTGTTCGCGGTTTCCACGCTCGACTTTCCTTCAGGTGAAACGCAGCTCACTTCATCGGTTCGGTTTTCTTCCAGCTTTAGTTCTTTAAGGTTGCTACTGTGGCTTTGCTTTCTCTTCCCATCTTTGATGATTTTTTTTTTTTAATATATAGAAAGCTTCTGAAAGTCAAAAGCACACAGAAAGGTGTACTGAGAGAAGTGTCAGCTCCTCCCAGATGGCAGCCCTGGCTCCCACCCCGACATATATTCAGCTTCTCTGTTTTCTAGTTCATCTCTCATGTGTTTATATTTTCTAAGATCAGCTGAATGTGAGTAGTTTTTCCTTTGGAGGTAATAGAGACAAAACAGTTCTGCTACTGTCTTACATATATTACAGGATTATGGAATTTGGAACAGCAAGGAAGAACTTTGTGTTGGTGGATTAAAATTGCAGTAGTATAAACTTCATTCTTTCCCCTTCTGATACAAAAAGCAGCTTGTCATTCACACTCTTTTGAACTTTTTAACTGAGCAGTAAAACTTGGGAAAAATTCTCAATCAGTTCAATTACTACTTTTATTGCTCCATAATATGACATTTGATGTGTGCCATTGTTTTGTCACACGTTTGGGTCCTGAGACACTTTGCAATGTTTGCAGTGATAAATCATGCCAGTGCATAATTTTGAAAATATGTGTATTTTCATGATACATTTGCAAAAGTGGGATTGCTGGGTTGAGTGGTATATATTTTGTTGCATATTATAAATTTCTATAGAAAATATAAATTTCTCTCGAAAGACTAGTATTTTGCACTGCCACCAGTGATACGTCCCTGTCGCCTTGCCTATACAATATACTGCGGAGCCTTTGGTTTGCCAATTTCACGGGAGAGGTGATATTTCTTGTGCTCCTCTTATTGTGAGTGAAATTGAACCTCTTCTTACAAGGCTATTATTTTTACACTTTTTGTGAGTTACACAGTCATGGCAGTGTCTATTTTCCCATAGGGTTTTGGTGGTTTTACTTAAAAGAATTCCAGGCCTGGCAGCTTAGTGGTAGTGTATTTGTGTAACATGCACATGACTCTGAGGTCTCTTCTCAACACTGCAAAAATAAAACAAAATGAAGCAAAATTCTCTTTTTATTATGGACATTACCTCTTTTCAAGTGGTATAAGTTATGATTACTTAGTTCTATGATTCTTTTCTTATTCTGTTTATGTCATGCAAATAATTTTAATTTTACAAAGTGAAATTTATTAATTCTTTTCAGCATCTGGATTTTGAAGTCATCATTAGAAAATCTTTTGCTTCTCCCGGGTTATATACGAAAGTAACCTCAATAGTAATGCCTTTACAGTTTCATTTTAGAAATTTATATTTCTTTATTATTAGGTGCGTAATTTAGTAGGCGAGCAGGTTATAAAATTAGCATGTAACAGTAAATAGCATTTAAATTCACAGATAATAACTAATTAGATGACATTATGTTTGTTTTGTTAATGAGAGGTTATGCAGGAAGGCTGGAAATCAGATGGCCACTATTTTCCAGGTGGAGGTTTGCTACATTAATTTTAATGTCATTGGAAGTTTTTCAGGTGGATGACATTTTATTTGTGTTTCTAGCACACAGAATGATACCTGAAAACTAAAAAATAATAAAATACTTTCTTATACTAAAAAGAAACTGAAATTAACTCTTCAGTGATAGACACAAACATAAATATTATTTATGTTACAACAATTTTATCTTCTTGGCTGATAAAAATATTTTGCCCTCTGAAGAAAGCTGGTAGGATAATTCTTCCACTTAGAGAAAGTCTTTCAGTATACGCTGCTGTAAAATTTTACTACACTAATTTACATTTTGAAAATTGAAAAGTATCAACCATGCTGATGCTCCCACCATTTTTCTCTTCTTTGAAGAATTGGTTATCTTCTCATGTAGACATTTGCATTTTTAAATAACCACATAACTGAGGCACAAACATCTATATAACTTTATATTCTTTTTCCATTAACAGGATATCCTATTTCCCAGATGTATATCATCTTCATGATTGTTCACTAGCTTTTTAGTTTCTATCAGGTTGTGATAGTTTATTTTACTTAATCTTGCATTCATTGTTAAAATAGAGTTTGTATTGTCTATAATTTTCCACTCTTGCTATAACTAAAGAGTTTGCCAGATATTAGCTGTGTAATTTTTTTAAGAATGAAAATACACTCCAGTTCTCCACTGAATGAAATTCTTTCAAGTATTCCCTTTGGGCGTTGAATATGATTCAGCCTCTTTGCTAAGACCTAAAGTGTCAGGGATGATTTGATTTCCACTCCCTGCCTGATTTCTTTTCCCACTGGATCTGACCACAAAGCCCTCCTTGGAGATCCTCAGAAGTGCTGATCATTTCCTTGTTACATGCTATTCCATCTCACTGTAGCAATCCTCTCTGCAAATTTTAAAAATCACATCTAAATTATCACTTTCTCAGAGATCACTTCTGTACAAATTCTCTCTTATCCTCAATGAAAACATCATACTAGCTTAAAATACCTGTACCTGAATATTAAATTTTGAGAATATTAAAATTTAAGGACTACTTGTCCAGACAATTCCTATCCAGTAAAAATTATGAAAGCCACACATAATTCACAATTCTCCATAACCATGTTAAAAAGTAAAATAAGAGAAGGGATTAATTTAATAATGTTTTATTTATTTTGATCAATACAACAGATTACTATAGCATATAAGCAATAAAAATAATGATATATTTGCATGCTTTTAAATAAAAAATCCTCTGTACATTATATGTTTACCTCCTATATTGAGTGCTAAATTTTCATCAGAGATAGCTGAAGTATATTTAGACTTCGTAGATTATGAAAACAGTAATTTAAACAAAAATATCTCCAAACACACTTAAATTTCCTGGTAAATTAAAGAAGCATTTCTGAGTTAAAATTTAAATTAAAATGAGATAAAATAAGCATTTTTATCAGTTTCAGTAAGCACATTTCAGGTGCCCAGAAGATACAGATCGCTAGTAATGATAAGTTTGGACTTGCACAAATCTAAGAATTATACCAAATTATACCGTGAGGCTGCTCAGTCGAGTGCTTCACATCTTTGATACGAAGGACTATTACCAGAATCGTAATTGCTGATCCCTATCTGACCTGGATGCCTTCTTGCCTTGATACCTATTCTTTAAAAACGCGTGTTCTATCGCTGTGGTGCTGTGTTCTCTGTGCCACATTTTAACAACACAGCATCAGTATGCATATCAAGTAAGAGCCAAACCCCCTTGTGAAGGTTGAGATATTGAGTTTCCACCAGCTTCCTTGGGAAGTTCATCCTTCTTCAGTGGCATACTTACAACACACAAGGAAAAGTTAAAAATTACTGGGAAGTAAGAGATGCATGGCAAATGCCGACTGAAAGTTCCCAATGGCAGGAAAAGGATCTCGTTTGTTCATGGCTGTTTTATCGAGATCTTTAAACATGGTTTGGTTTAGAGAGATATGCAAAAAGTTTTGGTTTTGTGAGTGGCGCTGGGATTCACACCAGGGAAAATGAACTAAGAAATCTAAAACATGTTCTTTTCACCGTCTGAGGGATGTAAGTTTCAATCTTACAGTGTTGTGAAGAAGACATACACTTCTCTATCTGCTTTTAACCTCTGCTACTGCCAAGACTATTTTTCTGATATTTTCCAGAGATTTCTCTGGAAAAGAAATTAAAAATACAACATGAGTGGCAGAAGAGCTAAAGGACAGAGTGACCCTGAGTACATAGCCAGGAGTGGTTTAGCTGGTGATTTCAAGAGATATGTCAGTCAGGAAGCTCACTTATCCTCCCTGTGAAGGAAACTGGCATGACTGCAGCTACACAGAGGATGTGCAGAGGCGAAGTGTAGGCACAAGCTTGGCACCAAGCGACCTGTTTCTTGTCAAGCCTTGCTGATTTGATTAGAGCAAGGCATCGGATCCAAAAGCAGTTAATCCCTGGACCAACACAGTTTGAAACATTACCTGGAAGGAAAGATAAGTCTAGCCTATCAGGTTATAGCACTTGGGAACTCAAATTAGGAGATGTCCACATAAAGAGCCAGTTAGCAGCGGAAATTAAACACACAGGAATATAGTACCATTTAGGAGCGAGCACAGAGATATGATGAACTATTTGCTGTCCCAAATTAATTGGGAGGAACAACTATAAGTAAACAGAAGCAATGACTTAGAGAAAAAGTTAATTTGCATGCATAATACATATACACACATACATGTACAAACACAGCATTTATACTTTCTTCCCCTAGACTTTCTAGCTTATTCATATGCAAAACCTTTAACTATGTTCTCTTATTGTCATTGGGATTTTGAGTGAAATGCCACCCATCTAGTTAGTGACTTTACCCTGACTTCCCAGTCTATTCTTGCCTTCTGTGCTTCTTCCTCTGCCATCCTGCTCTTCCAAGACACAACATTCCTATTGTCGACATAGCACTCTCTCAGTTAACATATAGTGATCTGCCTACTCTACTGTCAATTGCTCCGGCATGAATAGAAAATCGGTGATGTTGGGAGACTAAGCACCACCCATACCACTGTACTGCAAGGTCCCAAGGGTGAAAGATGTACTGTGGGCAGGGAATAGCTTTGTCGAAAGAATATGTGCTAAGTAGAAATTTATACCTAACACATGTAATGGATGGTTGGTAGATATAAAACATACTGAGAACTACAGAGATGCTGAATGCTATAAAAAGAAATGGTTAAAAATCAAAGGACCCTACTGCAGAGTTCCCTAGCTCCATCTGGTCTCTTTCTAGTTCTTTCTTGTCTGAGGTGTGATTTTATAGTCTAACAAAAGGCACCTCAAGCTAGCTGTGAAAAGTATTCCAGTTGCAAAATTTAGATCTTGAATATACCAGGTAAAATGGAAGGCAGCAGGAGGAAAAGGTCTGCAAAGAGAAGGATTGGTTTAAATGATGTAGTAATTCAGGGCCTGAAGTAATTTTTGGTTGAAGCAAAGAGTAAAGTCTCTCTAGGGTGTGCCACTACTTTTTCCTAGATTGGTTAACAGTACTGCTATTTTCCTCTAAATAAATTATGGTCAGTCAGGAAAAATTCACCCCCAGGTGACAATTGGTAATGCCTGGGCACAGTTTGATTATTATGATTTGGACAGAGGGGAGATAATGACCCACAGATGGAGCTAAATATTTTGTAATGTACAGGACAGTTTCCTGCAGCAGAGTTTTGAAGTTCTAGATGTCAGTAATACTGAGACTGCTCTGGAGTACTATACTAAGTAGTCTTAGCCATCCTTGTCCTTATCTGGTACTGGCCAACTTTCTTGTTGCTGATTCACAATACCAGACATCTGCATTTTAGAGAGAAGAGGTTTAATCTGGCCCATGATTTCAGAGGGTTCAGTCCATGGTCAGCTGACTCTAAGGCAGGAGCATCAGGGCTGAAGATTGTGATGGTAAAAGTTAATCCTTTCATGGTGGCTGGGAAGCTAAGCACAGGGCTCCAATCAGCTTTCTAAGAGTCTGTTAATCCAGTCAAACTGACAGTGAAGTTTAACTATAAAATCAGGTGACATAGCCCAAAATGTAGCACTTGGTACAGATGCGCCAGAATCCAAGGGTTTTTCTGAAACTTGTAACAAGAGGTGAGAGAAATCAAGTTAATGCTAGAGATATGCTATGAATTTAATGTTTATATTCCTCGCAGAATTTATGTTGAAATTTAATCCACAATGCAGTAATATTCAATGATGAGGACTTTCAATGGATTTACAGCGCTTCATAAAAGGACTGAAGAGAACTACCTAGGCCCTTTTGCCTTTCTGTCTCTCCTGACACATAAAGACTCAGTGGTTTTCCCTACAGATTGACTGACAATCAAAATGTTATCTTACAAGCAGATATGGGGCCCTCACTAGAAACCGAACCTGCTGGCACTTTAGCCTGAGACTTCTCAGCCTCTAAAACTCACTCTGAAAAATAAATATTTCTTCTTTATTAATTACTCAGGCTCAAGGTTCAAGTATTTTGTTAAATAAGATAGAACAGTTTCCCTTGTCTGGGTTGGTTGACTTCATGCCTCTACCTTCTATCTCAAACCACACTGAAGGTTTTTATAAATAAATAGGTGCAACCAGAGACCACTCTCCTAAGTGAAGCAAATCAGATCCACATGTGTAAACATCATGTTGTCTCCCTAGCATAAGAATCTGAAAGAGTAAATAAACCAAAAGGTCCAATAGATATTGTAAAAGGGAAAGAAACTGCTCAAAGGGAAGGAACAATTGGGATGAAAGGAGAAAAGGAAGGGAAAAATATGTATGTATATACAAGGATAGCTGGAATAATTGTACTGCTGATTTCTATTGGTTTATTGAAAGGAACTGCTAATGCTTAAATTTTTTGCCCAATTTTGCATGCTTATACCCAGAAATAGTAACAAAAATTTGAAGACAACAATATGCAATATAACAAACATTGTTGAATTTCTGTCATCTGGTGTAGTGAAATTCTGTATCATTTCTAATGATTTTTTATTAATCTCTTTAAAAATGAATAAGTGAAAATATAAAATATCAAGAGTTACAGATAAAAAATATATCAATTCCTAATGCCAACGATGATTGCAGAGAAAATATCACTGAAAAGAGATTATGAATTCTGGAAGATGGAAAGTTTGTCAAGGGAAAGCACCTGACAAGACAGACAGACAAAACAGATATTTCAACCTGAGTACCTGTAGCACGTATTCCAACAACAGTGCCTAGAACTTGGAAATGCCGGTTAGAACAGAAGGCAGCAGAGTGGGAAGCAGGGCTGAAAGAGAAGGGGTGGTAGACAGTGAGTGTATTCAAGTGAGTAGACTCCAGGTCTCCTTGGCAGTCATGACATTGCCACTGCTGTATTTCCATTCTCCCTTCCCTCTTTCTCCCCTTCTAATTCCCTTCTTCCCCCATAAATACCCTATATTCAGACTTGGAATAATTGGAAGCAGAGAGTTTTAGAACTAATGACCCTAAGTTTTACTACATAAGTACGGTGAAGATGCAGTGATCTGAGACGATAACATAGACTCAAGTCTTCTTAGGCCTGGCAGACCACCATGAGAGGTTTTTAAATCACTTTAAATACAATATGCAAACCTTGAGTGTTTCAAGAGGAAGAGCATCAGGATTTGATTTTTTTTTTTTAATGGCTCTGCTAAATGGAAAATGGATTACAGAGAGACATCACTTCCCTCATGGATGGTAGAACAACTGAAAAAGCTGGGGACTGAATACGTAGAAGGTTAGAATAAGAGATGAACAAAGATGACTTTATATTTTTAAATTAAACAATGATGCAGATGTGTAACATTACTGGGGTGAAGAACACTAAGGAAGAAAAAGTTTGGAGGTGAGGTTTGGAAGATCAATTGATCAGTTTGGTTCACACTGACATGTCTTTTTAGATAATCAACTGGTGATACTAAGTAGGTGTGGGAGACTGCTGAGAGACCTGCAGTCTGCATCCATTTTGTAAACTACCAGCCATCTTGAAATTTTAGTTTCAATTTCCATATATGGTCAACTTCCTGTAGTTATGTAACATCTTCCATATATGGTCAACTTCCTATAATGATGTAATATCGCGTGATGTTTGTACCTCCCTCCGTTGCCTGGTTACCTATTGACGTCAATCCCCACTCCTGCACTGTATATAAACCCGAGACTTCTGCTCAATAAACGAGGCTTGATCAGAATCCTGTCTTGCCTCCATTTCTCGTGTCGCTTGTTTCCGATAATCCCACTCCCCCTCTCTTTAGGAGCCTTCGTTGACTACCCGCGGGCCAGGACAAGTGGCGCCCAATGTGGGGCTCGAGCACGGGGGATCAAGTGAGGACGGCTGTTCGTGAAAAACGTGTACACGTCTCCGACGGGACTGGAGTAGAGAATAAGTTCGGCGCAGGAACCTGCTGCGGTCGAACAATAAGAGGTAAGAACAGCAACTATGGGACAAGCCATTAGCAAATATGAAATGTTTATCAAAGAGCTAGAGAAAGCTCTCAAGGCACGAGGAGTAAAGGTTAAATATAAACAGTTATTTGAATTTTTTGATTATATTAATGAAGTTTGTCCTTGGTTTCCTATTGAGGGAACAATCAGTTCAAAGAGATAAAAAATAGTTGGTGATGCACTTAAGGTTTATTATACAACTTTTGGGCCGGAAAAGGTTCCGATAACTGCCTTTTCATATTAGAATTTAATTGATGAAATTTTATATCATAGGAATTTTGATGTTATAATTGCTAATGTAGTTGAAAAAGGCAAAACTATTTTACAATATTCAAAATGAGGCTTTAGAACAACCAGCAATTCAGAATACGCCTTTGTTCTGACATTGGAACTGTTTATCAGCAAGGTCTTGCTGTGGCTGCTGCTCTACAAGGGTATACAGTCCAGCAGTTTTTATCTCAACAAAATAAAAGCAAATGTTTTACTTGTGGAGAAATTGGTCATTTTGCCAAAAAACTATAACAA
>PVLD010019009.1:0-37506 GCA_004027595.1 Dinomys branickii
TTTCCTTCAGAGACAGGGTCATGCTATGCAGTCCAGGGTCACCTTGAACTCACTATGTTGCCCAGCCTGGCCTCAGACTCGCAGCTACCCACCTGCGTCAGCCCCCAGAGTGCTGCGATTACAGGCATGGGCCACCACTTCTAGCCTTAAGGACTTTTCAGGTAGCTAGATGATCCAGTTGTCGTCACTGTGTGTTAAATGGTGAATGTTTGAATATGTCTTTCTAACACATTAAAATACTGTATAGATGGAATACTGACAATATTGAGTACTGAAACTATTGAAAAGTAATTTTTCTGAGCGATTTTGAAAACTTTCTTTAGTTTGAGTCATTTCAGCCGTCTACTGATCATCTTATTTTCACAGGATCTTAGTGTGGCTTACCTGTGGGGTTTCTATAAATTTATCCTTCACACCAGAGCACTTTATAGAGTGAAACCAGCATGAATGAGCTCAAGACTTAGAAAGAACAGATACTAACAAGGCTATCTAGGTCAACAGGATGTGTGGCCACCTCTGATCTGCATTGTTAGCACTTTTATAAACTGTGAAAAGAACATTGTACAAGGCATTGAACCGAAGCCTTTACAGCCACATTTTACTCTGTGCTTATTTTTCTCTCCGCTAGAAACCTATTCACCACGAAAGTTTGCACATAAATTATGTAAAACCCCTTCAAAGTCATTCTTTTCATATTTAAACCCATCATCTCACGTAAAGGAAAGTTAAATATCTCATTAGCCCTCAGGTCTCAAACTTTAAACATTGACGGGGAAGCTAGAAGATCTCCTAAGGAGAAAGAAATTTATCTTATTATAGACTTTCATTTTTTAAAAGATAGCACCTGGTGCATATAAGAGAATAAAGATGGGGCAAATTGAAACTGTGACGAAGTTTTCTAATCCAGCAAGACTTTAAAAAATGCAACGAACGCGCTAAGGCTGTACTGACTGTGGGTGGTGATGACCGACCCTGGCGCGCAGAAGAGCACGGGGAGAGGGTAGGCAGCTGCCATGTTGCTGAGTCATTAGGTTTCCTGCTGTTATCGAAACATCTGTAAGTCTGTCTGCCGGAAGAGTTCCGAGTTCCGTGTGAAGTCATTGTTTCAGATTCCCCGGGGAGACAGAACAGAGAGGCAGTTAGAGCGCCGCGTTGTGTCGGTTAGCGTTTATCGGGCGCTGGGTCAGTTCCCAATGAAGCTGAGAGTTTGCTTATTTCATTGTCTGGCTGCGGAGCTAAGATCGCACTAGAAAACGGGAGCAGTGAGAACAGAACCTTTGGTCGGGGAGCCTTTAGAAATAGCTAGCCAGTGAAAAGTATTGCAGGTCCTCTTTGCCTCGAACAAAGAGTTGGATGGGACAAGCCAGACACGGAGCCATAAGTTTGAGAAATGAAGCCCGAAGAGTGCGGGAAGCCCTGGCTGTGCACTGCGAACCGGGGCCAGACGAAAGAGGAACAGAGAAAAAGGGCAAACGTGAAAGTACAGCCCTGTGTGGGACACGCGGCGGGGTAACCGCGAAGTCTGCAGAGCGCGCTCCTCGTGGCCCCCACGTCTCGCGGAGCCCGGGAGAAGTTCTACAGAAGGGGTCCTGAGAACCGTGGGGCCGCCCTGGGATCTTGCCAGGGACAGGTTCCTGCCATGTCTCCAGCCAGCTGTGCCACGCCCCGGCGCCTGTGGCGTCATCATCCCCGGATGCAGTCTGAAGGGGACCCCCACGGAGGGCTCGGGGACTTCCGGTTACCCCACTCGTGGGCCGGCGGTGGCAGTGACACAGGAGATCGAAGCTCCCAACCCGCACGATGTCTGGGGCGAGTTCCTGTTCTCTAACACCGAAGAATGAATTTTAGGAACAATACAGGTTCAGAGCAGAATATATGTATAGAGGGAAAGAAAGCTTCTGTCCAAGACAGAGACGAAAGAGGGGCCTGAGCGGGTCGCCCAGGAACCTGTCTTTTCTAGGGACTTTGATCGGGCAAAACCACACGGTGAGGCAGGTCCCAGGTGGAAAACAAGGGAACTCGCTAGGTGGGCACGAGGTGGGACAAAACTCTGGTCAGCCAATAAGATTACAAGCATAATTGTTCAGGTTAAATTGATTAAACTGGGATCCAATGGGGAAGCAAGTCACAGAGCAAGGGGTCATGAGTACAGAACAGGAGCCTGTCCAGCAGGGGGTTGGACTAGTGACTCTTTTTTGCCTTTTCAAGGTGATGCTACCTATTTAGAATATCAGTCCTAGGGGTCCGTTCCTAGGGAAGGAGGTGGGCACATCTGTGTAATCTTTTGTCCACAGCTGGAGGTGTCTATCTCCGCCATGGTTGCCAGGGATCTCATCTTCCGCCTCATCTTCGAGGGCCTGGCCCTGAGTGACTGCCTATAATAATTTTAATATTTCTATCTAATTCAGCTACCTATAATAGTAGGATTGTTGATTTCTGTCAGAGGAAAAGAATTTGCAAGACACATCAATGAGAGGCAGAAAGGGGTTTATGAGGCAGGAAGAAGGGCGGACGTGCTCTGGGGTGTGTGGCCCTTGAGAGAGGCACGCTGTGGTCTGGGGTTGGGTTTTTATGTGGTCTTGGGTTTTTTCACAGGATGGGCGACCTAGGAGGTGTATTCATTTTGCCTGTCAGGCCACTCATTTATTGGGCCAGGTTAGGATGCAAACTGTTCGCATGTGTTTGAAGTTTAGAGCTATGCTTTCCTCTTACGTGCTACTTCCTTGAGAACCGGTATCTGTGAGAGCTGAAAAGCTTGGGCCCCACAGACTCATTTTTTCGCAAGATTCTTAGAAAATTTTTTGAGTGAGTTTCCTGGAAGGGAAAATAACATAGTAATTTTGAGTACCTTTTGTGTTTTGAATCCGCAGTTTTCTTAAAACTGCAATTTTTCTAGTCTCCTTTCTACCTATTCTATTTCTTCTATTCTACCTTGTTCTCAGACTCTACTAGTTTGGGCAAGATGTTGCCATTTGTTAGAAACTTTGTAATGATAGAGTTCACATTTTAGGCTCTTCAATATTAGTGTGTAGTCTAGTATTGGGTTAATAACATCCCTTAGTTATTGCAGGCTGATCAGGTCCTCAGTCTCTCAAATGAATGTATGGTGAAGGCGAAGGAAAAAGAGGCAAATGGAATGATTTCAGGGCTCCAGAAGGATAAAGGCTCTCACAGAATTTGAGATTCTCGGGGCTAAAACTGGGACCTTCTCTGAAGGGCCCCATATTTATTTAGTTATCAAAAGTATTCCAAGAAGGGTGGAACCACTCAACTTCTCCAGGTAAGGTTTTAAATTAATCCACCCAGGAGTGAGATGCCTAAGGCTATAGTCTTTATCTAGTTTAAATCGGATCCAGGTGTCTTTGGCTGTGATCTTGTTTTACTCTTTGAGGCTTTCTGGCTCCATCTGCCATTTCAGGTGTTAGTAGGGATTAGTGACTCACAGAGGTTCACTTACTGTGAGTCCACCACCCATCTCCAGACAAGGAGCCTAGGCCTTGGACAGACTCACAAGTAAATATGGACAGTCAATTGGTTAATTTAATACTGCTCAAGGCTGCTTTATAGTGGTCCTTGTCAGTCTAGATTAACCTCCAAAGCATTTCTCAATATAGGAATTGGGGTCTGATAATTTTAAAAGAATTTATTCAGTCATTCTTTTGGCAAGTTGGATAATTAAAATGTGCTGATCAAGCCACCTTATAAGTAAACCTGGAGTTGAATAATTCCAGTAGTTCTTAAATTATCCTTAAAGTTGTATATATAAAGCTAATTTAGACAAAGGGCAAAATTTTAGTCCTATATCTCCAAGGTGGTCTACTAACAAAAATTCCATTTAATCAGTGCTACTCCAAGTTCCTTGGAAGCAGACACTGCGTTCATACTTGTGTAGTCCTCCCAGCCTTTAGTCATTGCTCATTAATATTTGATAATGAGGATGATTAGTTGTGAAATACATGGTACCAGAAACCTAGGCTGTTACTGTTTTGTAGAGGCTATTTTGCTTTAAAAATTTCCCTGTATTTTACATGATAGAGTTAATGAGGATATAAACAAAACCATACTATTGATTAACATAAATTTTAAGACCAATTACATGTATGTATGAGCAGTTAATATTTAGGTGAGAATAGTTTATATATTTTGCTAGTCTTTTCTGTTTAGCTAGGTATCCATAGCCCCTTAGAAAGTAGCAACCAACTTTTGAGTGTATTGATTGTTACTGAAAAACCTTCCCACACCTTAGGGATCTAATACTCAGGTGGTAACTAAATGGTTTTATTTTGTAAATAAAAATACACATTCCCAGGCACATTACTTGGCTGTCTCCATCTGTAAACTCCTTTCCTGGGTCAGGCCACCTCTTTGTCATTGGACAGGGTCCTAGAAAGTTCCTAAGGCAGAGATAAGGAACCTAACCCACCTACCTGTACATCAGGTTTGTAGATTTGCTGACTCCTGCCCCCAACAAAAGAATTTTCAAGACTTGTCAGTAAGAGACACATAGGGATTTATTAGGCAAACATTTAAAGTACCCAAAGAATTAGAATGTAGGAGAAGGGAGAGGGCTAGGGAGAGGGAAAGAAGAAGGTCAAGTCTGTCTCTCTGGCATACAGCAACTCTCCAGCCAGTGGCTGAGACCATTTTGCTTGGCTGTGGCTGCCAGACCCAATTCCACCTCCTGAGAACTGCTGGCCACCACTGCACCCTGCTCAGGGCGAAACTGAAGGTGCCCCATGAACTCCAAGTGTTACCCGCTTGGTTTGGGGGTTCCTGTAGACTCTTTCTGTGTTCTTGGTGTCCTGAACAAAGAATTGGACAAGACATGCAAAAAAGGTAGTAAGAGCTTACATTTATTAAAGGTGAGAAAAGAAGTAAACTCTGCAGAGTGGGAGCAGGCCAATGGGAGAGTTCATAGTGGCCAAAAAGAAATATGCTCTGTGGTGTGAGAGGCCGCCTTAAGAAAAGCGCACTGTGGCCGTGAGGTTTGTGGTGCAGGAGTCTTTCATCTCTCTCATTCCTAGAATGCTTGTG
This sequence comes from Dinomys branickii, assembly GCA_004027595.1. NCBI lineage: Eukaryota > Metazoa > Chordata > Mammalia > Rodentia > Dinomyidae > Dinomys > Dinomys branickii. Next base: position 5,035 of record PVLD010019009.1, read on the forward strand.
TTTTGTTGGCTCGCAAGGCATTAGGGATGGTTGTCCAATCATAAGCTCACTTGACTTGATGTCAGAGCTAACCTGTCCTATCAAAGTCTCACTTAGTTTTGTACCAGATGTAAATGAAGAATTGAAAATAGCACTTTCTGAGTGGTCCCATGTACAGAGTTAGGGAACTGTGTTTTGTGCATGTGTTCTGGGGCTCCATGATTAACAGGACATGGTCACTTGCTCTGCCAGTTTGCCCTACCCTAATCTCCTACCACACAAGGATATGGAGCTTTATTTTTTAAATCAATGTGTGTGTTTGTCTCATTCTTCTTTCAGACTTAACAGCAAGGCTGTGCACATTTCTGCTAGTTATGCAGGTCTTATACAATATAAATTTAGAGAAAAAGGAGTGTTCTTGATTTTTAATACCCTAAGCACTGGAACATTCATATTTTTCAGCATGTAAAGTAGAATATTAAATTAGAGTTTGATCAACATTCTTCACAATTGCCCTGTGGAAATGTTGGTTTTATAGCATAATCTTGGGCTTACTGGGACTTGTATGAAATTATATTTTAATCTTTCAAACTAAAATGTAGTTGTACTTTCAATCAAACATAATTGTTTTAAAAATGATATTACAGAGGTGAGGGAACATTATTTTGATTAGATAAATCATTCCCTATTATCTTTGTAGAATAATACTAAGTCAACCAAGATAGCAATATTAAAAATGAGGAGCTCTTGTGAAAATACCACACAAACTTTTTTGCAACAAAGTATTTGTCTTCCCCCATACTGGAGATTAGACCCAGGGCCCTTGCGCTGAGCTACATGTCAGCCTTTTTATTTTTTGATACAGAATCTCACTATGTCACTAAGTTTCCCAGGCTGACTTTAATTTATGATCCTTCTGCCTCAGCCTCTCCAAGTGCTGAGATTACAGGCATGCACCATCGTACTTGGCTTATTGTATATAGTATTCAGAAGGGGTCTAATGCTTTATAAAACACTAAATAATATGAATCAGAATAAAATTACTTACAATTTTCATTAGAGACTAAAACTATTTTCTGCTGCCTTGTCCTTTATTTCAATTATTAGTCAGAACCCATACTTTGTAAAGATAGAAATTTGAGTTGTCTGAGATACTAGTTTGGTAAACAGACACTGTAAGCACATCAACATTAAGAACCAACAAAAAAGGTTTTGTCAAACAAAGTGTACTTGTCTTTGTGCTTTGCAAGTAGCATCAGCTTCCTTGTTTCCTTTCTTTGTTGGAATTTTTTGTAAGTTCTTGCGAAATTGAACAGTGTATTAAATATTTATGTAGCATGGTGCTTGGCCCATAGGAGACGTTTATCAGCTTTTGTCATTTGATTGAAATTACATTATTACAAGAGCCAGAAGGAAGAGGAAATCCATTTTGAGGTTTACCTCTCCAAGGTTTGTAAGTGAAAGAGACACAAAATATTTGTCACCGTCTCTCTGCGTTATGATTATAGAATAGCTGAAATATCTGAGACACCAGAAAATAGGAATCTGTCCCTTCTTTTGCTGCATTATAATTAAATCATTTCCTTGGTCTTTCTTTATTGCCAGACACTGTTTGAGTCACCATTCATTTTTCAATTGGTTATTTAGATCCCTGGCATTCAATTCAGATGCCCATTTTGTTACTCACCAATTTGTCTCATGGAGAAAGTTGAAATACTGTGAACAAAGATGAGAAGTGGGCATAGTAATGACATAATTACCATATGCTGCAATAAAGTGATAATAGTTTAAATGGCCTTTGCCTTTGTCACACCAAAGTTCAACATTAAGACTTATGACCTTACTGATAAGGCACTGCCTTTGCATAATCAGCTCAAATTAATATAACTTGGCAATAATATCTAAATTAGTATTTTTCTGTTAGTTTGCAGCAGAAGGGAAAGAATAGCAGAAGAGCCAGTAAATACAATTCATTTCTAAGCCAGGTAGATTTGATGAGTAGAACAGGCCTGAGGAATGAAGTTTTGCCTCAGTGTGTACATCTGAATTGATAAACTAATATAAATATTAAACTAGATAAGCTAATACAAACATAAACTGGGATGGGAAGTTCCTACTGTATTTTGCTTGTGTTCCTCTTGTTATAACTGCAGTGATAATATGCACTAAAAAACTAATAATGTGATTATTGTTTTTTCCTCATTTTAGGTCAACTTCCTAACTCATGCTAAATGTCTCAGTCTCTTTCTTGCCACTGAGACACAACATGCAACACCAGCACCTTGAAGGTGGGAAGGCTTATTTTGGCTCATGTTTCAGTCCATAGTTGGCTCCAAGGCAGGACAGTGTGGCGGAGGGCATGGCGCAAGCGAGCTACTCACAGCATGGTGGACAGGAGGCAGAGTGAGAGTCACGGGAGGCGGCAGGAAGGGAAATAGAACTTTCAGGGTCTACCATAGTGACCCATCTCATCTGAGCAGGCTTAACAGCAAGTCAGCGATATACCCCCATAATTTTCATCACCTTTCAAAAGCCCCACTTTTGAGTTCATGAGGCTTTGTAGGGACATCCAGAGATAAACCATAATACTAAGAATCAGCCAAGCTTGGGTATGAGTGGGACAAATCACTTATAATTCCCAATTCCTTCCATTCATTTTACCAATTTGTTTTGAGGTGGATAATTATAAACAACAATATTAAGTTTCAATTAATTACCTTTTAATCTCTTGTGCTAGAAATTAGCCAAGCACAGGTATTAAAAGGATGAGTCTTAAAGGCATAGTAATTCACATTCTCTTACTATTTCTTTATAATTAATATTTGTGTAATAGCATGATGACATATGTGAGCATAATGGGAAGAACTCCCTTGAAATGGAGGCTATCTGAATCACGCTTCTAAGGAATTTTTCTAGCGTCAAGGGTCATGATGTGTTGAAATTCAGTTATACTGAATTTACTTGTGCAAATTGGTGTTATTGCCATATTAGAATTGCTATTCAGGTGGCAAAGATACCTAGTGCATAACAATTATAGTTGCATTGTTCTAAAAATAGGTGTATAATTATAAAAGGGATGCTAAAAATGGCCTTATAAGGGGTCCATGGTTTGTTCATGGAAACACAGTATTTTGCTGAGTGGAAACCAATAAGAAAGGCTGTTTGGGATATCTTATGTCTTCTATTAACTATGAAAGAGGTACTAACATACCAAGAAGAAAACATATTAATACCTACATCCCAAAAGCAAAATTCATACAAATACATTGTTAAATGAAGTCTTATGCTACATGTAACTAGCAAGTTAAGTATTAATGTTTTAGTATAATTAATAAACTAAAAAGCAAGTCAGTCTTGAAAATAAACTTTAATAAATTCTGGTAGAGTGCACATGGACAGACAAATTACATTGCAGGTAGCAAGTGCATTAGGATTTGGATTGTGATACTCACTGTCATGGAGACTCCCTGCTAGGTGGTGGCATACATTTTCTTGTATTCTACAAGGTTAAAGACAAATGGCTCATTGGTAGAGTGAATTTTCTGTTTAATCTCATATTTTTCTGGATGCATTTTTCTCAATATTGTGCAAGTGCTAAGAAATGGTTTTTATTTTCTGCCAAGAAAGTAGCAACAGAACATGATAGATATTCTGTGCTTACCATATGATCAACACTCTTTTATGGGCTTTACAGGTTGAGCTAATTTAATTTTTACAGTAGACTTATGATGTGGGTGCATTTAATATGACCAGTCTTAGGTTGGATCACTCCCAACGCTGACTCTGAGACAAGGACTTAGGAGTGGGTTGGAAGTTGGGACATGCTCCTGGCAGTACCAAGTAGGAATAAAGTGATATGACCCTGGGTGTAAGTGTTTTGCTGAAACAGGCAACTGGGGGCTCAGTCCCAGAGGCACCCCCAGGGAACCAGGCAGTCTTCCTTCCAGAGCACACACTCTTAGATGTGCAGTGCCTTGCAAATCCCATCTGCTGTGAAGGTATTTTATGACCTCAATTTTTTTCTATAAAACTTTGTATATTATCGTGTATATTTTGTATATTCTATACAAATATACAAAATATTTGTCTATATTGTATATTCTATATCATAACTAATAGCTTTAGCAGCACAATGTCAGTGGACTGGCTTGAGCCTTTCTTTTCTCTCTCTGTTGTCAGCTTTCAGCCTTTCAACTGCTGTTTGGAGAAATTAGATTTAGGATAATTAGCATACACATTTCCTTAGAAAATACATCCTTTTGGGGCTACTACAAAGCTAAGCAGATGTTTTTCAAGCATCTTAGAGTACATGAAAGCCATTTTGAGTTTACTTAATTAAATTTTGGTGCCTAGAAGTTTTCTGGATTATGGAGACAGAAGATGTTTTTGTAGCTTTCTTGCCATGGAAGCAAGACTTGGTCTCATCTTGTTAAATGTTGCATGTAATTCGCGTTTATTTCCCTCCCGTTGTAGTCACTTTCCTCATCACTGAGACACAGTACCTGACACCCAGAGAGGAGAGGAGGAGAGGGTTACTCTGGCCCATGTTTTCAGTCCGTTGTCAGCTGGCGTAAGGCAGGGAGGCATGGTGGGGAGTCTGGCGGAGGAGAGCGGCTTCACATCATGGCAGCCAGGAAGTGGAGAGAGGAGGAAGGAGGTACCACCTTCCAGATCACAACCCCGGGGTCTGCCTCTTCACCCCGGACCCCACCTGCTCACACATCAGCTGCGCTGCTCCTATGACCCGGTCCTCTTCCAGAAGTCCTGCCTATGAGCATACAAGGCCTTTGGGGACATTTGAGATCTAATCCCTAACAGCTCCTCTTACAGAAAGAGAGAGAAGGGAAACTGTGTAGGTTGTGTGAAGGTAGATGTGTTGTGTGCGTAGTGAGGAGGGGCAATAAAGACATGCTTGTGCTTGTCCTGCAGACGCTCTATAGAGCTCTCCATTTTCTCTTTGCCTTAAAGGGATGCACTGGATAAGGAAAGCCTCGTCCTCTTCTCTCCTCCCCTCATCACACTTACAGCATTCCCACTGGGAAGCCCCAAAGTTGATTACATGAGCAAGAAGTTACTGAGGCAAGAAGCTCAGAAACACGGTGAAGAAGCAGCTGGGAGAGGAGGAGGGCGGCCTTTGAGGCCTCATATTCCCGAAACATCTCTGAACCTGAGACTCCCCACAGGCTATTCTCATATAGTGGGGGCTAAAATTAAATCAGTGTTTTTTTTTATTTTTTATTTTTTTTGCGGTACTGGGGATCGAACTCAGGACCCTGCGCTTGCTAAACAAGCGCTTATTCCACTGAGCTATATCCCCAGCCCTAAAATTAAATCAGACATGTCTGTGACTTTTGCTTCTTACTCTGGAGCGAGATCATTGGTAGGCCATGTTAAATGTCCTCACTACATTTGGAAGCAAGCTTTAGAGTCTTTGTCCACCCTGCTGAAACTGGCGTTTAGGTGGGACAGGTGAACCCACTTAGCGCCCCTGCAGGAAAACTCAGCCCACTGAAAGCATGGCCCACAGCAGACTTCTTAACCATCATAGGCCCTGCCCTGAGCTGCCCTAGCATAGGTAATCCATGAATGAGTCTTGTATAATTCATGTATTTTGTTTCACCAAAATAAAGTTATATGTATGAGACCACTTGTGGGAAAGGATAATAGTCAAACACATAGGATCAGAAAATAAATTTTATAAACAAGGATTAAGGGCACCATACATATCATAACAGCAGAGGCAATTCAAAGAGTGGGCATACTGCTATGTTCTGTTCCTCCTGCTGAGCATGATTGACCACACAGGGGCCCATTCTTTAGGTTTTGCTTGGAAAGAAACACACAGATTCATCTTCAACTTGTGGTTTTAAATCTAAATATAAGATTTGACAAGGGAACAGCATCACCTTTAGACTGCTTCGTGAAATCGTGAGGTCAGTATAAGAAAAACTAAGGGAGTGCAAGTCCACAAGGAGATGAGCAGGAAGAGGTTCACGTTCCATTATAGTGAAAAGAATTAGAGCTGCGATGGAAAGGGGAGAATAGCGCTGTGACTGGGGCGGTGTCCGACTTTGCATGTACGAGGGGAAGAAGGGTGGGGATGTGTCTTTGGCCTTCTCATGGTTTGCCAGTAATGATGACAGTCACCTCGCACCTACTGTTTCATTCATAATAACTGACTGGTATTAGTCATTGCACATGTACGATGTAGAAATAAATTACAGAACCTCTAGCTTAGGCTGCTGCATCCTTCCAAGGGAAAGGATGTATCCAAAAGACAAGGGAGTGGCACATAGACGGTAGGAAACTGAAAGGCAAACATTGGAAGTGTCCAGTCAAGCACGGACCACATCTCGTATGGGTTTGAGGTCTTACAGAAAGAGGCTTAGTAACCCCTGGAAAAGGCAGATAATCTGACACTTGCCCTGAACCAGCTTCCAGGCCACCAGACTAAGACAGCTTGTCTGGGAAGATGTACCTGGGAGGCAAAAGTGAGCATCAGAAATGCTCGGCTGAGCTGCGCTAATGGAGATGAAAGAACTGCCGAGCAAAGCCGGTGCCGTGGAATTCTTGGATCCTGTCACGAAACCAGGCTGGGGGCTCTCTGGACATCCAGTGCTGGATCTTCAGTGCAGTCAGTAAATCAGAATCTCCAGAGCTTCTACTCAGACTCTGGTGTCCTCTTTTCTGACAGGCAGCCAGCAGAAATAACTCTGTTGTGATAGAGTGGCCTTGGGCCTAATGTATTTTAATAATTTATGAGTTAGCTTTCCCTGTGGCAGCCACCTGTATGTTAAATCCAGTTACTCAGTCACTACTGAGCCACATTTCAGGGGCTGTCCTGACGACAATTCTGGTGGGCAGCACAGATATAAAACATTTCATCACTGCAGACAATTCTGTTGGTGGCACTGTGCTAGATAATTAAGCGGCTGAACTTCTTGTAGAAGCCACATTCACTTTGACCTTTTATTCTAACATGTGTTTCACGTCCTTTTTTCCTCTAAATTTTCTATAGCACATCCCCCTGTGTCTGGCCTATCAACGAAGCATAAAAGAATCAGCGAGGTGGAGGGACATGTGCTGAGATTGGATCTCATGTCCGGATGAGGTGGGGCTGGCTAAAGAGGGTGCAGTGCTTCCTCAGAAATCCCATGGTTCATGTCTCTGTGGATCATCCCTGTTAGCAAATATTTGTCTTATCTAAGGCATAAAATGCCTTTCAACAAGTAAATATACCTAACCAGGACTCACTTCAATTTTACAGTTTATTTCTATGTTCCATATGCTTGCAGGTGGTGATTGTTTAAAAATGACTGAGTACTTAAAATGTTTGCTCTTAGAACCTGAGCACTTAGGCTGCTTCTAGTAAAAATAGATCCATTCGCAGTGAAATGGTTACGCTAAGAACAGGATGGCATATTTTCTATAAAAGAGGCCTTGGTTGGGGTTGGTTGATCTTCTCCTTTGTTTTAGCATTTACGAAAAGTGCATCTGAGGCTCCTACCTGCCTCAGCCTCATTTTCCTTATTGATCAAGCTGTGGTCAACGTGTTACTCGCTGGCCCTGACTGCCTCTCAGAGGCTGCTGAGATGTGCCTAGAACCCTCTGTGCTAACACCTGGGGGCCTGGGGACCCAAATGAAATGTTTTTCACCAGAATGATCTGGAGTTCTGAGTTATATAGTGTCCTTCCTCCAGGTCGTGTTGTAGGTCTCCTTTCCTAAGATGCATTGGAAGCACTTCCCATGAGACGGACAAATGCCTTGATTATATGTGTAAAGTTAAGTGAGAGAAAGCACATGTTGAGAATGAACCAGGATATGAAGGAGGGAATTTCACATCCAAGTAGATGGGCCTGGCTAAAGATTAAAGATAAATAAAAACAGACTTGCTGGCCATGAAAACCAGGGATTAAGAGGATACCATGGATTTTTCCTTAGTTGCCTGGTTATTCTTTCTGAAAAGGCAATTTTTTACACAAGCCTTGGGTTCTAAAAGAAAAATCATCCTGAGTGATGTATGGGGGAATAAAATCCCTGTGAGTGGGCCCAACACAGGTCACAGGAACCAAGAAATTCTAAGGCAGAGAACTGTACAACTGAAGCTGGAACTGCTTATTTATTCTAAGTATTTAGCAAGACTCTCTTCTGACTTTTTTTTGTGCTGAACTCTTACTGAATGCAAAGAAAGCTGATTTAGGCAGAAAACAAAATTATAGTTCTACCAATTTCAAAACTCTTTAATAATAGTAATGGCTTATGTTGCTAAACATTTCCATTATTTTTACAAAGCAGAGAAGAAATGATAAAGATATTCCTATTCATTTTTTTCTGTTCATATAGCGCTTATTACAAAATAACAACTGGGAGCTTAAAAGATCACTTAATTTCTTGCTGAAGAAATCTAGGTCTTTACTGATGCTTCTTTGATCAAAATGCCTAGAACAGGTAGGAGACCATTAGAAACAGTTACTATCTGGTGATGAACCAAGCAGTCCGGAAAGTGTGAGGTAGGCTGTAGGTTAACATGGAGTGATAGTTACTCCCTTTGAAGTGAAGAAATGCCCACTGTGTTTATTCTGCTGAGTGAAAGAAAGAGAAAACAAAAATCAAAATGGAAAGTAGTTTTTGTTTAATAAAAATTTTTACAGTTCTATTTATTAAAGAAATAAACGTGTTTTGTTGAAATTCTATGAAATATGGATAACCATAAAAAAAAATCATCCCATCTCTTGCCTCTGAGGAAAAAAATTCTATTCTTGTTTATTTATTGAGACAGGGTCTTACTAAGCAGTTCAGGCTGTCCTTGAACTCACAAGCTAGTCCAGCATACCCTCATACTCAAGGTGATCCTGCCTCAGCCTCCAGAGTGCTGGGATTCTAGGCTTGTGCCACCAAGCCAGGCAAAAAACAAAACAAAACAAAAAAACTACTCCTTAGGGTTTTCATATACATATTGCTGTTTCTATGAGCAAGAATTCATATTATAATGTTTTGTAGCCCAATTTTTTTGCTTGCAATATTGTGAACATTTTCCTTTTCATAAAATAGTTTTTCTATTTCAGTGTCTGTATCACTATTGTCGTAATAAACATAGCATAATTTACTTAATCAGTCCCTTGTATATGGAGGACTTAGATGGTTTACATTTTGTAACATAAAATCTTGTGGTGAGCATTCATCAGGTTACTCTTGAATATATTTAAGTTATTTTCTTAGGAAAAATTGCAAGAATAGAATTATTGAGCTGAATAGTTGGCATGTTTTAAAGTTTCTGTTAGCTACTGGTGAATCGCTTTCTAGTATTTTCCTCCTCACTGGAGAGAGCCTGGTAGAGTACTGAATCTTTGCCCACACTGGATATTATCAAATTCTTTTAATTTTTAAAAAAGAAAATAGTAAAAAAAAAAAGAAAAATAGCAAAGTATCAATAACATAGACAAAAATAAAACAAAGCAAAAACAATAAAAATGATATAGGGTTTCAGAACAAAATGATAGGAATTAACAGTGGTTGTTATAGTACCTGCTGTTACCTTCATCAAGGCTGCTCAGATGACCAGATGTAAAAAATGCAAGATTGATCAAACCATTAAAGAGAAGAAAAAAAATGAGAACCAAAAATAAAACATCAGAAACGATACACAGTTTCACTAGACAAGATGGTAGGAATTCACCAGTGGTGCTTCTTTAACAATATTATGGGTAAATATGATCACTGTAGTTTGCATGCTTTGGTGGTTCTCTTATGCTTGTTGACCATCGTTTTTTGTTCGAGGGCTGTTTTATCATACAGTACTCTGATAGGATGGAAGCACTTCCCTGTCTCAGCCTCCCATGCCTACAGCATAGGCAGAACCTAGAAGGAAAGGGAGAAGGAAGGAATACGAATTGGTGAAAAATGAAAACAAAGCTATACGGAGAAGTGAGCAGAACACCACTGTGAATAGAGTATGTGCTGTATGGTGTAATTGCTACTTTTGGTCTTATCTGAATGGGGGAACTAAAAATGGTCCAGTGTACCTTCTACCATGAAATAACTTCTACTTTATTTTCAGAGACAAGGTCCACATGATTTCAGTGAAGACCTTTGAGGCACTTGCTAGAAAAAGCACAGCGTATTAGTGGACATACACGTTAGAGTCAGAACTCCCATTCTGACTTCGCCACACGCTGTGTGATCGTGGCAACTTACTTAGCTGGTACATCATGTGCGAAATGGAATAGTAACAGGCCTAGCTCAGTGCCAACTTCAGTGTCACGAAGACTGATGGTTAAGGTGGAGTTGCAGCTTGACTGGCTTTGGGGTTCACCCTGGGGACTGATGAGGCATACTGTTGGGTGTGTCACAGAGGAGTGACCATGGGTCTGCATCTTGTCCCTCACCTCTTCCACTTTGGCACTGTTCCCCTGCTCTGCATCCCAGGGACCATGAACTAAGCAGCGTTGCCCTGCCGTGCCCTTGGGTCATGATGCTTCTATATGGGAGCCAGCCAGCCATGTACTGACTTTCTGGAATCCTTGGGCTAAATTAAACCTTTCATCCTTTAAATTATAGGTATTGTGTCTCAGCAATGGGAGAGCTAATACAGAACAGTGGTACCAGAAAAGTGGGGTCATTGCTATGACTAGACCTGATCATGTGATTTAGAACTAGGGATCTGGTTTTCAGGAGGAGTTTGGAAAGGTTTGGAGATGTGGCCAGACAAGTCCTTGAATGCTTATGGGTGATTTTGGTCAAATCTCAGAAGACCAACATGCTGACAGGAATGCAGACAGTAAAGGTCAGCCTCAGGAGGTTTTAGCTGGGAACAGGGACTGTGTTGGTAGTTGGTTTCCAGGCCATGTGTGTTAACTCTGGAAGAAAATTTTATTTACATTTTGCTTATATCCTGAGTCTTTGTAGGGATTAAAGGGGCATATTAATTAATCTGGCAAAAGAAATTTTGAGATGGCCCAGCATTCAGCTTGTTGCATGGACATTGCTGGCTGCTTTTAGTCAGATGTATAGTGAGAGCTATAGGCAAAGGACAGCAGAAAATTTTGCAAAACTTAAATTTTGGCCCAGAAGGAACCATGTGCAAAGTTAGGGCCAAGGAAGGTGTGGTTGCTGAAGAGTTGAGCACCATTAAGAAGAAACCAAGTACAGGGAGAAGAAGAAAGATACCTTGAAGTTATCTGAGGAATTAGGAAAAGCCCACCTGCAAGAGTATGAATGGGACAACCTTTCATTTAAGAAAGAGGTCCCTGTTGTTTATGCTTCAGAAAGATTTCCTGGGGAGTTGATTTCCTAGTATTTTTTACACCATACCTAGCTACCCAGGCACTTAAGTACTTCTGTAGCTGTGGTCGATTGGAGGCCCCAGAAAGTTGGAGATGCCAGGAATGTGGAACATCTATGGGGAAAAGCTACAGCCTAAGAGCAGAGCCAGCCCAAGAGAGCGGCTGTTTTAGTTACTTTTTCTTGTTGCTGAGACAAAATACCTGACACCCAAAGTTAAAGGAGGAGAGGTTTGTTTGGCTCACAGTTTGTAGAATTCCTTCTTAAAGTTTCAGTTTATAGTTGGCTGGCTCCAAGGCAGGGTGGCATGGCAGAGGGGCATCACAGGGAAAATAGTTCATGGCAGGCAGAAGGCAGAAGGAAGCAAGCACTAAGTGACAAGCAGTGATACTGCCTTCTTGTTCATCCACGTTATCTGCCCTAAGGATGAGTAGCCTGAAACCCAGGGAGGGCCTTTCCATGTTTGCCCTGCTGGGTTCCAGCTTTGTTTTGGTCTGGTTCATTTTTATCCTCCTGTCCCTCTCCTTTTGAACGGGAATGTTTACTGTGTGCCATTTTGCCTCGGAATTATGTAACTTATTTTTGATTTTTACAAAGGCTCACAAGTGAAAGTTTGACTTGGACTTAGACTTTTGAAAAATGCTGCAACTGTTGAGACTTAGGGGAAAGAACTGTTGTGTTTGTGGTTGTGCATAGGATAGTTATGTTAGGCAAAATTGCAAACTTGCTATCGTCATTATTTGGAGGTTTAGTTTAAGGAGATGTATTTGGGTAACAAGTTGAAAAGGGGTGAGATGTGGCAGTTGTGGTGGGGTTTTAACTTGAGTTGCTTTTGGATCTGCCCTGGGGATTGGTGGAGCATACCTCTGGTTGTGTCTGGGTGGGTTGTGGAGTTACGGTGTGGTGGATTGACAATTGGTAGTCGACTTGTAACACCCACCTGAACTGAACCAGCATGGTGCTGGGTGTGGGAGGGCCACTTGAGGATTGTTGCCAGCTGCATAAGAGGCAGAACTGGAGAAGAAGACTAGCTGTTGGGAAGCTGTTAGGGAGCTGTTGGTTCTCTTGGAGGACCTTGTCATGCTGGTTTTCCTGATAAACTCAGCTGTTCTCCTCCTTGAAGGAGCTCGGGACCTTGTTGTCGCTGAGAATGGCTGCAGTTCACTTTGGGGGAGCTCTGGTCCTTACTTTGAGCATTGATTCCTGGCTCCAGAGGGGAAGATGGTGCACTGTTGAATGTCCTGGAGAAGGTTGTTACTCTGTCTTTCCTAATATAGACTCAGCTATTATCATCAGAGGAGCTTGGGACCTCGCTGTTGCTGAGGATGGCTGTGGTACTTTTGGGGGGAGATTTGGTTCTTACTTTGAGCATCTCTTTCTGGCAGATCCCTCAGCCTGCTAGCACAGATCCTTCATCTTACTGGCAGACTTTTTAGCTTCCACCACTGACTTTTGGGCCTTACAGTTCAGATCCGTGAAACAAGCCTGCATGAGACATTGTTGTAGGCTCTTGGCCTCCAGCTGGACTCATGGGGGGCACTGATATTGGCTCTAGATCTTCAGCTGGATGCATGAAGAATATTGCCATGGAATCCAGGCCCTCAGCAGGATTGTTGGTCTTTAGGACAGATTTCCTGCACTTTTTTTGTATATGACTCTTTGGGCAACTATAATAAAGTAATCTTATGAATTATGTGGCCTGTATTATTTCCCTTTGTAAGCTCCTGACTATAACATATGGCCTTGGGGGTTTGTGTCTGATCCCTCACTTCTTCCACTGTGACACTGTTTTCCTGCTCTACTTCTTGGTTGCTATGAGCTAAACAGCCGTGCTCTCCTATCGTGATGTTTCTTTCTTGGATGCAACCTTCCATGTACTGAATCTCCTGAAACCATAAGCTAAATCAAATCTTTCCTCCTTTAAGTTGTGAGTATGGGATATTGTGTCTCAATGAAGGAAAAGCTAACTAATACAAAAATGAAATGATTCAATAAATGTAAATTGGCTAGAATAGTGTCTGTTACATCACAACATCTTGACACTAGCAAGGATTATCTGAATACAAATAATACCTAATTAAAGGTAATAAATATTTAAACAGACTTCAATACATGTGGTTTGGCAAGAAGAGTACTAGATGGTTAAGGGTAGTTTTCAAAGAAGTAAAATCATGAATCTTATACAAATATAAAGTGACTAATGTAAAAGTTTGTACTGACCCTTTGATTAATAAGAAAACCAGTAAAATGTTATAGTTAGTTTAATGAAATGTGTGGGCAATAGTGTTGAAATAAACCTGCTAATAGGCAAGCTGGCCTCTTGTGCAGGGCATAAATTATTTTTATCTGCACCAGACAAAGTCATATGCATTTCTGTGAATGAAAATTATTCGATGCTGTCCGTCTTACACTGAAGTAGGAATTAGTTCAGAGGAAAAGTGCAGACCCTTGTCTCATCAGGTCACTAGATGGATCCCCTAGATGCCACCTAGGGAAGGAATCTTTTTGCCCATTTATATAATTTGCCCAGTTTTCTTTGATTTAGGGGACTGTGTGACCAGTGATTTTGAGAGTTACTGGGATGGCATCATGGAGCCTCAGCACTTACTACCTCTGTGAACGTATTTTACTGCTTTAAACATCTGTGCCTTTTTCTGTGAGATTAGAATAGCTGTATCTAGTTCATGGGAGTTCCTGTGAGGGTGAAATTGTGTGTCCAAAGCTCCTAATGTAGAGTGTGACTCAGCTGTTCAACAAGCAGTAACTGTTATGGTCTCTAATTATTATTCACTGAACCAGCCGAAGAATAATTGCTTTAGTTTTGCTTCTGCCACACCTGCCAAGCTAGGTAGAAGTCAAAGCCAGTGTTAGGTAAAGCCCAGGGGAAGGAAAGGACATGACTCCCACAGGGACATGGGAAACATCAACCTGACTAGAGGAAGGCGTAGGGAGAGGATGAAGGCTGGGAAATAACCCAGGGTGGGTAGCACACAGCCTCTGGGGGAACCTTGGGATCCAGACAGGGATCCAGGTTTGGCTCTGTATGATAGATACCCAGATCAGAATCATCTGGGGGGCAGGTGTAGGGGCCTCACCCTAAATCTGTTGACCTAAAGCTGGTGGTTGTGAATTTGTATTTTATTAACTTGCCTAGATTTTGCTTGAGCACATTGAAGTTTGAGAACCCTTGTGGCAGATGTAAGATAAAGGGTTTTATTTTCTAATTTACAAAAAATTGAAGCTTATCAAGGCCATATTGACAAATAAAGACAAATATGCTCAAGTCATACAAAGTACTGTTTTGATACACATATACATCGTGAAATGATCATTGCAATCAAGCTACTTAACATATGTGTCACCACACAGTTACTGTTTTCGTATGTGTGAGAGACATGAGAACTAGTATATCTGTTCTCTTGGCAAATTTTAAGTACCCCGTACATTATTACTAATTACAGTCAATGTGCTGTATGTTAAATCTGGGAACTTATTCATGATATAACTGCAGTGTGTTCCCTCCTTATTTCTGACCATCGCTGGGATGCGCCGCCCCATTTCCCACTCCCGTAAGCTCCTGTAATAGTCAGCTTTCTCCTGGCCGACGCATGATACTCAACACGCACAGCTTAAAGCAGGTGAGGTTTAATGTGCTCAGTTGCAGACCGTGATTGGTGGCTCTAAAGCAGACATAACAGGGCAAAGCTCCTTAGTTCACGGACTGAGAACCCGAGCATGGGAAGAGTGCCATGGCAGGAGGGTGGCAAGGCCAGTCATAGACTCAGGAGGTTCAAAGTAGATGGCAGGAAGTATTCAAAGTGATCCTAAGTCTACCTTAAGAGGGGACTTACTACGGTGATGCAACTTGGGAATTGAGAATGATCAGTTTTATAGAAAATAAGTTCTGTTTGAAACAGGTCAGACAATAGTACTTTAAATGAAATTTTACAGGAACCGATTGGGAGAGGCGAGAGCTCCAGCCTTGAATGATGATAATTCTTGGCTGGGACAGTTGATATTTTTATGGAAGATTCTCAAAAAAGACTTCTTTGTTTTCTCACCTCTTTGTTTTGTCAAAATATGGTCATTTCACATCCAGAAGGTTATAGGAGCTAAATGCCAGCCATATGGGTAGCCTAAAATGAAAGTGCTTTAACTTTAGGCATGAGCTTACCTGTACAGTAAAAGGAAAGCTTGACTGATAGTTTGTTTCAAAGATCGGAATATATGGCATAGTTAATGAAGTGAAAATGTTTAGTGATTTTGTTTTTTCTAGGCAGGTTGTAAAACCCCTACAGGTTGGGCACAGTGCTTGGAATCTCATTTATATTCCCTAGTGAGATGCTTAGTAAATGTTTAATTGTTGAACTGTGTTTTACAATGATCCATGGGGTACCTGGCAGCTTACCATGTTCCTCTGCCCTAGAGCGAGGCCTGTTCTCAGCGAGTGTCTTTGGTTCAGTTCCCAGCTGTGTTATAGTCCTTTGAGAGGCTAATTAAGGTATCTGGATAATATGAATTACATTAGGATGTTTGAGAATTGTCTAAAATTAAAAGAATATGCCCCAAATCCCAAACTCAGTTATCCCACTGGGAGAGCTCTCAGTATTAGATACGCCCTTAATTTGAATTCTTTACTCCAAACAACTGTCTTTATTGCACTAGACTTATGAAAGGGTACATGAGGAGGCTTTTGGTGGTTCTTATAAGCTGTGTGTCCTTCTTTTCTCTTCACCACTATCTATCTATCTATCAAGTTTATTGGTACAATTTAGGTATATATAATCGACCACGATGACTATAGGGAATTTGTATCTGTGCATGACATATCTTGATTCTTCTTTTGTTCCACATCCCCACCCTCTTCCTCTCCCTTTTCACAAGCTTAGTTTTCATTTTATCCTTCTTTTCTCATTTTTTCTCTCCCATCCTTTACCCCTTTCTCCTCCCTATCTTCCTTTTCCTTCTGAACAGTATAAGGGATGGACCTTGAGACCATAATCATAAGTGAAATAAATCGGATGCACATGTGTAAATACCACATTCTTTCTCTCTTGTGGGACACTGAAAATGTAAATAAGAACATAAATGTACAAGAGATATTGTGAAGTAGGAAGAAGCTCTGTGTACTTCTATCAAAATATGAATGTTAAAAAAAGCTTTGGTTGCAAATGCTTTAATTTGGATATGGTCCTACATTTAGCCAAAAAGAAAAGCTCTGAGTTTTTAGGTATGGATAGTTAAAACGTGCTGTTGGTCATTTTCTAAACAAGATGATGTCACATTCCCAGAGGGTGAGCTCTTGGTGCATTTTAACTCCAGATTGTGCCCATATTTGTGCAATGTTAGGGTTACGCACACTTTTATAGGTGGTAGCTATTCAGCAGTGTCTATTTTCATATAATATAGTATAAGGGATACTGAATAAAAACATTATACAAGGAACTAATTGTCATTAAATATCTGTTGCACTTAAATACCTTCTTTTTCTTTTCTGAACTTGGATTGATATTTATGTTATAACATCACATTATTTAGAATAAGTATATTTCATTTTTTAACATTCTGCATATGCTATTTGTCAGTTAATTTAATGGGTTAATTATAATGTTTATAGACATATTTTTTGTTTCATATTTTAAAAAGTAGAATCAGACGTATTTTCTATGAAAAACTTTCCTCAAGCTTTTGGATTGTATTACACATGCAAAGAATAGACAGATACATCCGCTCACTCATCGTGCAGATGCCTGTTGAGCATCTGCTCCTTTGCAGGCCCTGTGCTAAGAGTCAGTAACACAGCGGGACACAACACATAATTAGGGTCCTAGAGAACCTGCATTTTCACTATCCTGTAATAACTCAATAACAATCATATTTTACCCTCAGCAATTTTAATCCAAGTCTTCATAAAAATGAATTAATAAAAACTATGGATTATTTCTAGAAGCAGAAGTCACAGAACAGATTCTGTTGCAGAACAGAATTTAAGAACTTTTTTTTTTTAAAAGAACTCATTTCCTGATAGATTTCAAAAAATATAGAAGACACCTGAGGTTCCAGATTTGGGATTGGCTTTCTTGGAAATTCCTATTGCTAGTGAACTCAAGGTTCATTTATGTAATGTCATTGGCTGGCTTGGCCCTGAGGAAAAGGTGTATGTTGTATGAATTGATGAGAAAGGTATAAAGCTGGGGGTTTTAATTGCCAGTGTTCCATAATGTTTTAATAAATGTAAAACAACTTACTTTTCAAAAACCCCTCTGCATCTTTTAATTATGAGACTTATCTTTTTTTTGGTACTGGAAATTGACCTCACGACCTCATGCTTGCTGGGCAGGCGCTGTGCTGCTGAGCTAGATCTGCGAGACTTAACTTTTATCGGTTGTTCACTTTTTCCAGGTTTTAGGGAAAAAGCCAGAGCTTCCAGATGGAGACAGAGACGAAGACGCCATAGCAGACATCAGTAACAGGAAGATGGCAAAACTGTACATGGTGAGGCTACCAGCCCCGAGCTCTTTTCTGCAGAACTGGGTGTGGTTGGGCACGCCTACCGGGGAGCAGGTCTTTGCTATCATTGATAAGGCCTCATTGCCTTCACAGGGTGTGAGCACCTTTTTTTTTTTTGGTACTGGAAATTGAACTCATGACCTCAGGCTTGCCAGGCAAGGGCTTATGCCACCAAACTATATCCCTGGCCTGTGCCTTCATGGAGAAATGTGTAAGAAGATCAGTTCTTCCTGCATGCTTGTTAAAATGATTCTTTTTTATTACTTTGTGTTATTTTTGTTGAAAATAACAAATAAATGTTTGCAGTGACTTACATAAAAAATTGTTTCTTGCAGCCAATATATGTTAAGATATTTCAATCAGTGAAATATGTCCTTCATCAAAAGGACATATTTTGTTAGCTTTTTCTTCTGAATTCCTGGTAAGATTATCACATCTTTGCCTTATTTAAAATATCTTCTGTAGCCATAATAAAGGCTTTCTTTGTTACAGGTAGGTGAAACTCTCTCAAACCAGCCAGCTGGAAGGAAACAGGATAAAACTAGCCCTGAGCTGGGTACTGGCAGACCATGTGCCATGTCACCTTTCTGGTGCATGACTGGTTCTGTGACCTTGGGCCAGACATAACCATTCTAGGCCTTAATTGCTTATCTGAAGAGAGAGAAGATTTTGGGTGGGCAGAGACAGAGAGAATATTAGATGATTACTCAGGTTCCTTCCAACCATATAATTTTATGATTTTATTGCTGGTTAGGGTAACAAAAGCTAAAGACATACCAGTTAAAGGGATGGCTAAAATGGGCTTCTTCAAAGTTCTCTTCCTTTACAACTTGCCAAGCAAGACATGTGGAGTAGATAGTAATCTCCCTGCAGAATTTAGTAGTTTTCTTATCTGTAACAGGAAGGAGCTATATTTGCCGTACTTTCAAGCTCAGAAACATGTAGTTTTAAATGAATATCGAGTTACTAACTTGGGTAACATAAATTCCTTTTTATAATGGACAAGTGGATTCTTCGTAAATGGCAAAAGAAAATATGATTACCATTTCTTTTTTTTTTAAATTTTAAAAAGTATTAAGAAAAGCCCAATAAAAAATAACAGCAAGGTAGACAAAAACAAAACAAAACAAAAATAAAAATCACACAGGGTTTCAAAACAGAGTGATAGGAATTAACAGTGGTTGTTATATAACATATTGCTATCTTCAGTGAAGTTGCTCAGATTACCAGGTGTGAGAGTGCAAGATTGATCAAACCATTAAACAGAATAAAGAATAATAAAAGATAAATACAGAAATTCTTGTCTAAGTACTGTGTGGTTTCATTTCTTTCTCTAAAACCCATTGTCAGCAGCCTAATGAGTATCATTTAATTCACATCATCATTCAAAACTGTTCTCCCCCCTGGACACCACTAAGTAACCATTTTCAATGGGAAATGTTAATCCTGAGTTTTGGCGCCCTCTCGTGGAACTGTAACATGCTGGACACATCTAAAGTCTGAACATAATTTGGGGTTCCTGAAAAAGTGTGGGAAGCAGAATCCCTTGGGGGAACCTTCTGAAAGTACACAATTGAAAACGCTGCTGTCGAACTCCACTGCTAACCTAGGGAGGGGCCTAGGTTACCTGGTGCCCAGCTGACAATATATGTGGTGCCAGTATGTGGTGCGTGGATACACCTTTCAACTTTGTAAGACCACTTGCAAATTTAAAAAGTCCTACTTCTAAATTTCTTCTTGAAAGAAGAAATGTAGTGGTGTTAATTGTCACAAAATATAGTTAGGTTGCAGGACCAGTATTGACAAAGATCTGTTAGCACAGACCAGGAAAGAGCAATGCCCTCCCTCATACCGTGCCTGTCCCATAATAGGCACTCTGCGGCCCAATGACTGTTGTGTAAACGCCAGCCTTTGGTGTGTCCAATGAGTATAAGATCATTATTTACTTAAAAAGTTTGCTCTAAAGTGTCAAAGGAATCATGTAAAGCCCATCACACGGTACTTACTACATATGAGCGTATCACTAAGCCTTTGCTATTATTGTTATTGTCTTTGATGTGTTCATTGTTTTCTGATGTGGTCATCTCAGTATTAAACATTTTTATTAGTAATTCTTTTACCCTTAAGGTAGCTTTCTTGAAATATACTGCAGTGATACCTTGGTTCACAAACTTAATTCGCTCCACAATGTTCGGGAGGACGGCCACCCTGCTGTTCCTGCAGGGAAGATGGCCACGGTCTTGTTTGTCACCCGATGTGGAGTTCATGATCAGAAGCAAAATTTTACCAACACTTCTGTTTGCCAGCTGAATTGTTTGGGAACAGAAACATTCATGAACCGAGGTATTACTGTAGACATTCTGTGAATTTCATGCTGTTTAATGGTGCGATTCAATTTTATTACATGTAGAGAGTTGTGTTGCCATCACTGTAATGTGATGTTAGAAGACCTGGGTCCCCCCAGAACCAAGCCATGGTGCTCATGGATTTTACATTAGGTTTCAGATGCAAGTGGTTCCATGAAAGTGACTCTGGTGGCCGAAGAGAACCCCTTCTCAGTGGCAATGCTGCTTTCTGAAGAATGCTTTATTTTGGATCATGGTGCTGCAAAGAAAATTTTTGTGTGGAAAGGTAAAATTCCTTGGGAGGGTAAAGAAAATATTTTGTTTAAACCTCTTTGGAACTAGGATCTGTAAAAATCTCACCTAACGTGCAGCCATATTCCCCTTACCAATGACGTTTAGCCAGGATGAAGGAGTTTAAAAAGTGCTTGGGCAGTGGAAAAAGCATCTTTTTATAAATATTGTTTATTACTGTGATGAAATATTTTTAATGTTCTAGGACATGCCTGCCATTTCCACACTGCTTTATTTAAATTGAATTATAATTATGTTTATCTTTGGTATGCAAGTGTTTCTTAATCATATACTTTCTTTCCTGACACCTTGCCTGTCTTTCCTTTACTTCTTACTTTAGGTAAAGATGCTAATCCCGATGAGAGGAGGGCTGCGATGAAGACAGCAGAAGAATTTCTACAGCAAATGAATTACTCCTCCAATACTCAAGTACGTGGGAAAGTGAATTAGCTAGAAAAAAAAGTCAAAAACATGGTGATCGTGACATTCCCATAAAACTCATGAAAGGGTTTGCTTCCAAGTAGTGTGTGTGTGTGTGTGTGTGTGTGTGTGTGTGTGTGTGTGTGTTAGCTCCACTTCCGTGCATGCAGTCTTCTGTGGTATGCTCCTAGTTCTTTGTGTGGGGTACAATTTTGCAGAAACCAGAGATCAGACGTCGTTAGGGTTGCATAATGAGAAAAAGCCTGCTCACTTCCTCCCTAGCCTTTAACTTGTGATAATCAACCACAGTCTACTGAACCACGAGCCCTCATCATCTTAGACTTGGGCTGGTACCAAGATAACATTTGTCTTCATTGAGATCAACTTAGACATTGGTCAGTTACTCTTTTCCTGTCTGAATTTCTCAGCCTCATCTATGCCTTTCTTCCTTGTGTCATGGTTCAAGTAACACTGTGAGATAATTTCTTCCAGGTCACAAATGTCTTATGAACCTAACATTGGAAGACAAAGATATGGAAGAAGTTTGTTCTTATTGCAAACATTTAGATCTACGGCAGTTACTTTACTTGTGAGGAAAAGCAGGGTTGGCTATGAGCTTCACAGGGTTCTAATTGTATATCTGTAATCACGGAAGCCAGGACAGTATTTTCATTTCTTTGGTTCTTTCTCTATTTCTAGAGTAGTATTTTTCCTTGATCTCTTATTTTCTTGCTTGTTGTTATTGTTTTAAATTTCAGATTCAGGTTCTTCCAGAAGGAGGTGAGACACCAATCTTCAAGCAGTTTTTTAAGGACTGGAAAGATAAAGATCAGAGTGATGGCTTCGGGAAGGTTTATGTCACAGAGAAAGTGGCTCAAATAAAACAAGTTCCTTTTGATGCCTCAAAATTACACAGTTCCCCGACGATGGCAGCCCAGCACAATATGGTGGATGATGGTTCTGGCAAAGTGGAGGTATTTATGTATACACACACCTGCTTTTGTTTGTTTTTATCAGGCCTGTTTATGCCAGTGTCTTTGGCAATATAATTTCAGGAAACTGCAGATGTTTTGAAATGTAAATTTTATGTAGTAATAAAGATGGGTAATAAAGATGGTCTAAGAGTGTATACCAAATTATAGAAGTTAAGGCTGAAAGACATGCTTGCTATCTGATCTTCACTACCCATTTAACAAGACCTGTTGTGGGAGGTGGCCATCTTGTTTCAGGTACAGAATCTCTTTTCTGTCAGAGAGCCTGTGGTGAGGGTCAGCCAGTGAGGATGTTGCTCTGAAGGAGCTAACTACCACTAGATTTTCCTTCTCTCGCACATTGGAAGGATTCATGAAAGCAAACTAAGCATGTGTATTATTAAAACCGGATTTTTTAGAGCATTCAAGTTAAGCTTGTTGACTATTCTATTTTAGGTTTTTTAAATTTGCTAACAATTCCCTTATCATTCTCCTTCATTCAAATATCTTCACTTTCAATACACTCTTTATTGGCTAATTTAATGAAAACTGGGTAATGTTACTTCCCATTCCATAAAATATGCTCATAATTTTTCTGTGTCTACTGAAAACACCCTTCATCAGCTGGGCCTTCAAGGCCTTTGTGATTTGACCTTTGATTCCTCTTCACTCACATGTCCAAGACCTTGAGGGCTGACTCTTGTCTCACCATCGAGCTGATTTTCCCATTTCTCTCTCTACCATCTGACTACCATTCTTGCTCTCCATGGCAGCTCAGACAGGTCATAAGCTGTACCTCTCTGAGAAGCCTTCTCTAGACCTTCTTGTTGTTCAATTGATAAATGATATTTTTCACAGGGTTTATCATATAAGTACCATAGAATTGTTCATTTACTTAGACGTTTCTTCTAAGCCTCTCACCAGTTCCTCAAGGATAGGAGTTTAAATATTCTACCTCTTCATTCTTAGGGCTTACCGTAGTGCTTAGGCCAAACTATGTTACATCCTTTTTAAAAGACATGAAGTGTGAATGTAAGCTGCACAGGGCTTGTGGAGTAGGAAATGACAAGGGGGCGGGTCAGGAATGTCCCTCATGGCCACCAACAAAGGGGTCTCAGCTTTTGGGCCTGAGTGTGCCTTCTTGGATGTCCTTTCTTGAGCTCAACTCAGGCACCACAGCCACAGGGCCTTGGGGCAGCCTTGGCTCTTCCACACTGGCCGTATCCCAGATGTGATCCCCATTTCAGGCCACAGCACCTCCCCAAATTGTAAACAAATTAAGTTGATAAACCAAGGTATCACTTACAGGGTATATTTAAATTTTAAAAATTTTGGTACAGTAAAAGATACATGGCCATTAAGCTCCTTCAAAATGCTCCCCCTTGCTGTGAACATACTTATCTCATATTCTTGAGAACATATCTTCTACTATGATAAAATTTAAGTGTAACATTCACCATATCTTTCCCTCACTCTTCAAATTCCCAACAAAGCCACCTGCATGACCTGACTGTTTCTCCAAAGTCCCACTGCCTGGGCACATTGGGACTTAGTTTTCAGAAAGAGTCATGTAGGGGGAACAGATATTCAGTCCACTGGAGTGAGGTTATCACTTGGTCGCGGTCTACCAGCTCTTGCCTCAGAAAGTAATAAGGAAGAAGAAAAAAAGTTATTTCACAATCAAAAAATTTTCATTACAAAGGTAAAAGATAGATATATTTCTGAGATGAATAGCATAGTTTGTTATTGTACTAAAGTGTCATGTTATTTTCACTAATTGATTAATAACAATTAATTAATAGGGTCAGAACTGGGCTAAATATTGTTGAGGAAGCAAAGGATACAAAATTAGTGAAAAACCAACAAATTGCCAATTTGATGAACTTTCTTCCCCTTGTTTGATTTTTTTTTAAGTGTTGGGGATTAAACCCAGAACTAAGATATCTCCCCAGCTCTTTAAAAAAATTTAATCTTTTATTTTGAGATAGAGCCTTGCCAAGTTTCTAAATTCCTTAGGGTGGGCTTGTACTTGTGATCCTCCTGCCTCAGCCTCCCAGAGTGCTGGGATTACAGATGTGTACCATCATACCTGGTCTTTGCTTGCTTTGTAACCTGGTTAGAAAACAGTTTAAAAGTTGTTTAATAATAGATGCCAAATAAAAATTATTTAAAGCCTATGAGAAATATTAGATTAAAAATGTTCAATATTGTATATTTGTTTTGTTTCCTTTAGATTTGGCGTGTAGAGAGCAATGGTAGAATTGAGATTGACCCAAGCTCCTATGGCGAGTTCTATGGTGGTGACTGCTACATTATCCTCTACACTTACCCCAGAGGAAAGATTATCTACACATGGTAAGTCCGCCTCTTCCACAAGAGCTCATTTTCCACAGGGGCCAGATTATGGTGGAATGTTAAGTTCTCTGCAGTCTGGGGTGGGATAATCCTGTAGTTGCCCACATGAGATTTGTATGGCATGTACATAGTGTTTTCTTTTAAACGTGATTTTGATTGCTTCACAGCTGCTGCCCACAGGTGAGAGTAGTTAGATAAAAATAATCCTCTCTGTTGTAGGGAAAAGGTTTTGTCTGAGTTACTTTTCTCTCACTGCTGACATACTACCTGACACCCAAAGTTAAAGGGGGAAAGGTTTTTTGGCTCACAGTTTATAGAGGTTTCAGTCCATAATCAGCCTCATCCAAGGCAGGGTGGCTTGGCAGAAGGGCATCGCAGAGGAGAACAGTTCATGGCAAACAGAATACAGCAAAAGCAACAAGGGGGAACCACAGCTTTTCGAACCCTCATAATTTATCCAGGCTACTTAGGGCTGGTAGTACTCATACCCATAATCCTAGTGCCCTTGAAGCTAGCATTGCACCACCATCACACAGTCTAGATCCAGCCACCTCTGCAAATCCCACTTATAACTGCATGAGGCTTTGTGGGGACATCAAGACACAAGCCAAGCCCCAACTGGCTTTATGTCCCAAATAGCAGTGTTCTTTTACTGGATATGTGGTTCAGTATTTCTTTTCATGCAGGTGAACATTCTAGTGGCCAGCACTGGGTACTGCCTTGCTGATTGCTGAAATTCACAAAGGCCACCCGGACAGAAGCTACGAAGTCATAGGGAGGCAAACCCTGTGGGGGATACTGATAGAACTGAGACCCATACGGAACCAGACCAGACCTTCTGACATGAGAGAAGACTTTATTGGGGGGAGCGGTACAGGGGGATAGCAGGCTGTGTAGCAAAACAAGCTGGCAGCAAGCTGAGCAAAGCATGGGCTTTTAAAGTCTTTTTTGGAGTGTATATTGGTGGGCCAGAATAGTCCCAGTGGGGGTGGAGGGTGGGGGGTGTCCATGGGTCAGAACAGCCTGAGCCAGGTGAGTTTGTCAGAGTCAGGGTGGGTGCCAGCGGGCTAGAACAACCTGAGTGAGTGAGTTGCCAAGGTGGATGAGGGCAGGGATAGTTTTTGTGGCCGAGGGGAACTGAAGTGGAATAGGTAAGGGAAAGAAGGAAATACTGAGTTAAAGTTTTCCCATGACGAGGCTGGTTGCCTTGTGACTTATCAGATATAATTTGTGATTTCATCAAGGCATACTCCAGAACCTCAAATTAATGCATCTTTAGTCTTTGTCCCTATGAAGTTCACAGCAATGATGGAGCAATATGCCAGTGTGTCTCTAGCTCCAAGCTTTCCCATAATGACTGTAGTTAGTTGAAGTCTAGGTTCATTTGGTCAGAGGCCCCGCTCAAGGATGAGGGACCAAATGTTCCATCCAGTAATTGGCATGCTTCCCCCACCACTGCCATTGGGCTAGTTCAGACATAGGGACTGTGAAACAAACCATATAATAATGTGAAATTCTCTAACTTTGTATTAAGTGGAATCAGGTGAAGTAGAATATTGCTGAGAAGATTGGAAAGCAGGAACTAGTACTCAAAAAGATATTAAACCTAAGACGTGTGGGTGGAAAATACAAGGTTCCGACCTTTGCCTAAGAGACAGTAGCCACATGGAAAAGACACAGGAGGACTCGCTGGTGTGGTGACCCTTCTCTCCAGTGAGTCTCACGCCAGTGACAGCCGCATCTGTCCCCGGTCATACTGCTTGTGCTGCCCAGTAGCTCAGTTGAGCTAAGTGCAGGAGATATGCGATGTAAAGTAATGCCCAAGGGTGGTCTCACACTCAGAAGCATTGGTGGAGCCTGTGAAAAGTGTAGACTTTCAAGCGCTACCTTCGACTCACGAAGGAAGATGGTGCAGCATAGTAAGGTCATTCCATGACTCGCAGATATTATAATGATGAAGAGGTACTGCCCAAGGCATTGCTTTCAAACATGATGGGAAGAGCCTGGACGGTTTTCACAGCCTACATGCCCTCACCCCATGCCAAGTAAATCAGACTCTGGTGATGGATTCCTGAGGTTCTGATATGTACTCCCATAAATGAGAGCACGTACCTAGAGGCATTTCTGACCCCACCGACTCCCTGTATTCTGCCCAAGATAAATGCAGAAAGTTGTCGGAATTGGCTGCAGGAATCCAGCCGAATGATACTCGGATCTGAAGTCACAGTACAGTAATGGCAGCAGGGAGGGAAAGAGCGAGGCAGACTTGCAAGTTGTTAAGGACTTTGCGTCAGAGAGACTGCCTATGAGGAGTAGGGAAAACGACAAGTTAAGGGTGAGCCCCAGGTCCTTTGTTGGAATATAAGTAAGTACATGAAAGGAACTCAGGAGGAGCACGAGTTTGGTCCTCACTGCAAAGAGAAGACAATGAGCGTGCACCGTACTAGTCTTAGTTAACTGTTTTTGCAGGGCCCTGGGAGGGGAGTCCTTTAGTTTTCTTTCCAATTTGAAATGTTGAGAATTAGAAGATACTTGAGAGTCTTAGGTCTTTGCCATTTAAAGTCACAAATATCAAATATAAATCTAACATTTATTAATGCTGAAGGGTTTGTGAAGTGTCAAAAACTTCCATAAAGGTAGTGAGGAGATATTTAGAAAATAAGTAGTTTAGAAAATAAGTAGACTGCCCTTCTAATCAAACAACTTCCCAGCTTACGTGCTACTTTTGAGGTAGGGATGAAGTACCTGAAGTCCAGGAAACAGAGAAAAAGATGAAAAGTCTAGAATTAAATCAAGTTCTGAATTCACAAATGTGTCTTTCTAAAGTTCTGAAATGATAGCGGTAAAATAATTTCCTCAGTGATGTTTTCCCTGAAACATTAGCTAATGGAAACTGAACAAACATTGAGAAGTACCAATGACCAATCTCTACAAGCAGTGTATGCCATTTTAACCTAGCATTTGTTTTGAATGAACAACAAGCACCGCAGATCTATAAAGAAGAAATCCTGTCAAAGTGGATTGTGTTTTCTAAACACAGGGTTCAAAATGAGAAGCAAAGAGTGACTGTATGATGTCATGATTTTTAGCAGAAAGTTTCGTATTCTTGGTACTAACTTCTACTCAGAGAGGAAAGAGATGCCTAAAAGCAATGCCCAATAAATGGTTAGGTTATTTAAGGGGGGTTTGATTTTATTTTTGTTTTTTTTCCTTCACAGACTCATCAAGTAGGCAGGTCTCCCAAAGGTTTAAGGTGATGCAACCCCGAGCCACCCTGTAAAGTGGAGCTGCCAATGAACTGGAGAGATTCATTTACTGATCCCTTTCTGCCTCTTGACAATCTAGCCCTCGTTAATACGTCTCTGTAGAATTGTCAGGAAGACAAAAGGGTGCTTCTCTGGTGCTAACTTCTGGTTTTTATTTTCTTGGATTTTATGGGTTCCAGACATTTGACTCTGTGCTTATTAACTACTCATGGAAAGGTAAAAAGGTTCACAGGGTTGCGTCACGTTCTTGTCCTCAGCTGGATTATTTTTGCTATAGTGAAGTCAAGTCCGTGGTTCCTTGGTTATGTGAGCAGCTGTTAAAATGGAGATAAAAATGGCTGTTAAAATGGATATAAAAATGGCTTCCACGTCCAGTTCTGGAGAACACACAGCACAATTCAGGGCTCACTGTCCATATTTTGAAACCAGCTATAGTTTTGACAGATGATTGCATCATATTAAAATGGTTGGTTCTTCTTAATCTTTCATCATAACTTAAGGCTTTTCTTGAAATGCCTGTGTGAGAAGGCCTTAAAACTTAAATACAAGCTAATGTGTTTTACCTTCATTCCTCCAGGCAAGGAGCCAATGCTACACGAGATGAGCTGACCACGTCCGCCTTCCTGACAGTTCAGCTGGACCGGTCCCTTGGGGGGCAGGCCGTGCAGGTGGTGATGCTTTTAATGCCTATACTCACACAAGTCCAAGCACTGCTAGCTTAGTAACTAGCTAGAGTGTCCCTCCTATGTTGGGATGGGAATTTGACATTTTCTTTAAATTAACTTCTTTGTATTTTGAAAGTCAAATATTCCTGGTCTTCTACTGTACTAGTTCTCTCAATCCTGGAAAGCAAGAAGCAAACAAAAGCAAAACAAAAGCAACAAATAACTAGGAAGTGATTTAGGAGCCCAGAAAAAGTCTTCCCTTTAGAATCACACCATATGTCAAGGACAGTCATTTGACATTTGACCTTGGTTCTACCTGTGTTACCACTTTCTGCTGTTGTGAAGGGGTTGTAGACAGAGCCGTGTCTCAAAGTGGGCACGTCCTATCTGGAGATCTTGAGGATATGTTGCGCTACAAGGCAGAAGAGAGTTAAGGTTGGAGATGGAATTATCGTTGCCCATCAGCGCATCTAGAAGTTTGATAATTTTTTTATCAAACTTTTTTTAAGCTTGATAATTTTTTATAGTAGTAACAAAAATGAATACAATAGTATAGAACAAGCACAGATGAATAATACTAGTTAATAGAGAAATAGTAGAATGATATTTTAGATAATCTTTTTTTTTGAGACAGGGTCTCTCTATGCAGTTCATGCTAGCCTTGAACTCACAGCGATCCTCCTGCCTCAGCCTTGTGAGTGCTGGTATTACAGGCATGTGTCACCATGTCTGACAAATACTCTTAAAAGTGAGAGGGTGGTGACAGAGAGGAGGAAAAGGACAGAAATGGGAGGAGAAAGGAAAAGAAAAAAAGGGAAGAGAGGGAAGGTAAGAGAGACAAGGAAGAGAAAAAGGGTGGGGGAGCCTGGGAGAAAGAAAGAAAAGGGGAAGGGAGGAGAGGGGAGGGAGAAGGAGCAGGCTGGAGTGAGGGAGGGGAGGGCAGGTTCTTTCCCTGGCTATTTCTGCTAAAAGACACCCCACTGAGGATGAATGAACCTAAATTCCAAATAGCAGTTAAATATATATACATATAATAAGTCCAGTTCTCTGTGTGTCATGTGCATATGCACATGTATACAGCATGTACACATGTCAGCGCACATAAGGAGATTGACATATACAAAAGACAGCAGAAAGAGATAGTGTCTTGACTAACTGTGAAAGTCTGAATGTCCTACAGTGTCAGAGGACCCCAGTGCCGGGCCCTAGATTGCCTCACTTATGAGGCTCTTTACAGCCTGGCTCAATATCCCATCTTTTCCTAAGTTCAGATGGTCTTCTTACATTTGTGGTAGAATATCGCTGTTCATTTCAGGACCCTTATTAGTAAACAGGAATTTGTTGGTCTTTGCTTATGTGCTTTCCTTATCCAGTAAATGAAATGTGTGCTTCAGAGAGACCCTGGTTACCTCTAGTGCACTGCAGTGTGTCTGTCCCCTCTCAGCAACCCAGGAGTGGCATGTGCTTGTCCCTTTTCCCCACAGCTACTTTGCGATCTCTGTTTCTGTTCTTTCTCTTTCATTCCCTTTCTCTATAGCTTGAGTTGCTTACAGCATTGCTTGGGCATTTCCAGTCCGTGCGCACGTTTCCTCTGGCCAGTTTTTGGGAAGGCATTGGCTCATATCTGCTGGGAAATGTGCCTTCTCTCCTGGGCTTTGAACCCAGAGCAGTGCTCATGTGGCCAGCAAGGCGACATTTCTGGAACAGCTAGCTGCATGAGGCATCCGTCCCCTCCGTAGGACTGTGTGCAATTAACTTCTTATGCCTTGTGTCCAGGAAGCTAAGGTTCAATGTGGTATGCAAGGTTTGTGTCTTGTCTTGTTTTCAAATCTTTGTAAATGTATAACTGCTTCTTTAGGCGTAATAATTAAATAGAGAGGTGAGTAAGGTAGCTCCGAGCATGAAATACAAGCAAGATGTGGAGGCTGACTTTGGTCTTCCATCTGGCTTCTTTCCATGCTGGTGCTTACACATATTATCAAGTTATATCTAAATGGAAAAACACATTGAACTGTTTTTAATAAGTTAGCTAGCTAATTAATTAACAAACTAAAAAGACTGAATCATTTACATGCACTCAATTTTATTGATGAAATACTGCATTAATTTCTTTAATAGAATATTTCTAGCTAAGAACTGACATCCTCTTTGCCATTTAGTTGGTTCACCAAATTATTAAAAAACTTGAAGATACTCATTGTGCCTTGCATAGTGCATCATTCATAGTAGAATATGCAACATACACTCTGTTAATTTCAGTGAATTGTTGCATCCTAAATTAACAATGAAATGGTAATTTTTAGTTTAGTCACTAGATGGAAGTATTTTATAGAAGTGCATTAAAAAAACTAAACTGTTGCTGTTTCGTGTTAACAGTGTTGAAAACATTTTAATCGGCCCTGTTACTCTCTTGCTGCTCCTCACAAGAAAGCATGGGCCTTAGTCAGTGACCCCCTCTCCCTTATGTTGGCAGCTGAAGTTTCCTCAAGGTTATGCAAAGTGCTAAGCAAACAGTCTTCCTTAATATTCCTTACTACCTTTGTTCACAGCTCTGTGACTTTGAGACAGTATTTTCGTAATTAGTTTCTCACTTAATTTGACCGCCTGCTGGTTGAAGCAGATTTATGCAGTCAGTTGTTTCACTCACCAGGGCTTCTTAGAGCGGGGAGTGCGTAACATGGGAGTTAGTAGGGGTGAAATTGTGCAAGTAACTTGCCAGTTATTTTCTTCAATCTTGCACCCTTGAAAAGTCACACCTTCACGTTTTCTGAAGCAGAAAGCATTGCAAGGAACACTGTGTATGAAGCGGCAAAAGAGTTCTAGGTGGACATGGTTATAACATAGTGTTTCCTAGTCGGCATCCCTCCTGCTCCTGATTTTTGATACATTTTTTGTTTTCAATAAACAAAATTAAGAGCATATCTAGAGACGCAGCCTTCTTGCCTTACGCTCTTTATGGTATTTCTTTTATTCCCCTGCCTGCTCCACCCAGGTCCGAGTGTCCCAAGGCAAAGAGCCTGCTCACCTGCTGAGTTTGTTCAAAGACAAGCCACTCATTGTTTACAAGAACGGGACATCCAAGAAAGGAGGGCAGGCCCCGGCTCTGCCTGTGCGCCTCTTTCAAGTCCGCAGAAACCTGGCATCTGTCACCAGAATTGTGGAGGTAGCTTCACTGCCACTTGCCCTGGGTAACGTGTTCCCGGTGGACCTCAACCATTAGCAAATGCGTGTCACATTTTTCAAATTCTCTGAACCCAAACCAATGAATTTAAGGCTCCTATAACAAATCGCTCCTGCACGAGGGCCGAGGCAGCCCAAGCTCTGTGTTGGAAGCCCGGGGTAGAGGCCTGCGGCCAGGTGACTGAGCACTTGGGGAGTGGGGGAGGGGCCCTGTATGCACAAGTGAGAATGTGGGAAGCAGACGCGGCCGCACTGAACCAATCCAGCCACGTCTAACATCCTGTCACCGGTGTCACCGTGGAACCCAGATCTCCCAGGTCCCCCAGCACCCCCTGCCCATCCCCAGGCCTGGAGCTGGGTCCCAACCCTCGCCCTCCACACAAGCCATTCAGCAGAGCCTCGGACCCGGTCAGCCCGGTGCCTCTGTCCCTCTTCTCCAAGCCTCCCTCCCCTGCCCCCTTTCGCTCCTGTGTGTCCTCTGGGGACACGGCTTGCTGGCAGCCCTCTCTGCTGGAAGGTGTGTTTCCTGGCGCCCGCGCCGCAGGGCCCTGGGTGGGGTGGACAGGGCTGTGTCCGTGCTCCCCGGGCTTCTTTGGCTTTTGTTTACTTTTCCTCCCTGCCGGCCCTCTGGTGCCGTCTTCTACGGAGCTGCCAGTCCTTGTTCTTTTCTATGTGGATGGCTTCACCCACTGTCTCACCCTCGCCTCCCCTCTGGCCTCTCTCTCCCAATAATATTTTCTTTGACCCATTTCTCGGCACACTCGCGTGGCCCTCTAAGGAATCCTGCCATTGACGAGGAATAACTGTGGCTGCTCAGGAATGTGCTCATTCCTTTGGTCTCTGACAACCGTCTCCTGCTCCTCGGCCCCTGTGCTTCAAGGGGCACATCCCGGCGGTTCTCCAGGCCCACGGCCACGTCTGCGCGCCCACGTCATCCTTCACACCCTTCACATGCACCTCTGCCCTCAGATCTCTAGCTCTCCCCTCCATGTGGGTAATTCTTTTTTATTTTTTATTTTATTTTTTTTTTTAATTTTAGAAACATAAAAGTACAAAAACATATTGACAAACAGACACCCATTATCATAGAAAATAGTACAATCACAACTAATCTATAGACAAGGTGATATGGTCTCAACAGTAGTTGTTGCTTTATCCATTGATATCTTCGAATTGTAGATGTATGGACCCATATACAGACATGCAAAT
>PVLD010019010.1:0-37503 GCA_004027595.1 Dinomys branickii
CCCCCTCCAATCCCCCCCCCCCGCCCTCCCTATACCCCCGCCAGTCCCAGCCCCCTGAGTCTCTCTACTATGACTACGAGCCTCCCTATTATGATGAGATGACCACGGGGACAACCCCTGATTACCAGGTAAACCTGAGGGACTCCCTGCATGTCCCCCTTCCTCCCCCATTCCCATCTCCTAGGCCATTGTCCTTCCCTCCCCAGTTTCTAGGGAGAGAAACCCTATATTTAGATTTTTGAAGGTTTACTTACTGGCCCTCCCCTGTCTCTCTGCTGCAGCGGCCTCAGAGCCCCAACCACAGGGCTCCCCCTTCCCCCAGGGGGCTTCGGACCCCTCCCCGAAAGTCTAACCCACCTGCCAAGAGGTCAGCGGCCCGGCAGGCGCCCCCCTCACTAGGCCGGAAGCCCTCTCGAGCGGGAGGCTCTGGCTCAGCACACAGCCAGCCTCCCACCTCCCGACCAGCTCGGCAGGCAGCTCCCCCAGCTGCCCAGACCCCCCCCAGGACCAGAGGCAGCGGTTACCGGCAGGTAGAGCTGGGGCATCCAGATCTCTGCCCCCGAAACTAGATTTTGGAGATTCGTTCTCCTCTAACTGTTCCCCTCCAAAGGGGCTGCAAGATCTGAGATTTCCCCCAACCCCCAGCAAGGACAGACACTGCCCTGGAGGGGCGGGGCGGGGCTGCTTGGCCTCCCTCCTGCTCACCTCTCGCCTTCTTCTCCATCCCTGCTCCGCCTCCCTCCTTCTCTTGGGGTTAGTACCCCAGCCCCGGTGAAGCGGAAGGAGTCCCGGAGTCAAGCCCCTTGCCGCTCGCTGAGGAGGTAACTCCACCCACCCTTGTCCCAGCAGGGGCACTGGGCATCTGAGACCCCTCGCCCCACGCCATCTTGATGAGCCGCTCCCGTCTCTGGCTGGAGGGCTGCTTGTCCCATCCATGTGGCCTTCTGTCTTCTGGCCCCTTCATACCTAGAGGTCCGCGTGTCTCTAAGTGTGGCCGCTCCTTTTGCTGTCCATGCCGCCTTTGTGACGCTGTGATTCCCGAGTGGCTTCTTCTCAGCGTGGGTGTCAGCCGGGCTCACTCTCTGCTCCTGTTTCCCTTCCAGGATCCATTTCCTGCCAGTGCTGTCCTTGTCTCTCCTCCCTGTCTCCCACCCTGTCTCTTTCTGTCTCTCTCCGCCTCACACTCCCGGACACCTCGTCTCTGTTGTGTCCACAGACTGTCTGCTTTGCATCCAGCCCTCCAGCCACCCTTCTTGTCAGTCACCGTTTCCCTCCACCAGGTCCGCTTTCTGGACATTTCTCCCCATTGTTGGCCTTTGACAGTCCTCCTCTTTCTGTGCAACCACTGCCCTTACTCTTCTTGGGGAGGAAATTTCCACTCGTTACCCTCGGGATCCTTTGGGGTAGAAGGTATTGAATGCGGGGGGCTGGAGCATAACCTCTTGTCAGTCCTAATGCCCCATCCACCCCTTCTCCCTCCCCATCCCCGGGAAGGAGCAGACAGATCTCCAGGTCCCCCCCACAGCTGACAGGTTCCTGGCAGAGGAATATGGGGAGGGTGGCACAGACCCCCCAGCAGGGCTCTACGATTACACCTATGGCTATGGGGAGGATTATCGTGAGGAGACTGCGCTTGGCCCTGCCCTCTCTGCGGAGACAGCCCACTCAGGAGCCGTAAGTGCAGGGCGCTCTTCTTCCATTCTTGACCATCAGCGGGAGCTACAGGAACTGCTTCCTGTTGTTTTTCATCACTGTTGGCTGTGAGCTACATCCCGTTGGTGCTGGTTTGCCATTTTCTGTGTATATAAGGTGTCTGTGTTGCTTGAAAAGATTCCTTTCTGCCTTCCTTTGCCCAGCATCTCACCCTGTGTCTCTTTGTGGATCCTTCTGCCTGTGGCACTTGAGATTTTCTTTTTAATTCTACGGCCACTGTCTGTCTTCCCTGGCCACATCCTGTCTAAATCAAACTGGATTTCATAAAGCTTTTGGTCAATAAGCAACTACCTTGTGTTTGTTTTCAGTCTGTTTCCATCAGTTCTTCTTGATCAAAAGAATTTCTTGTCCATGTTGCTGCCAAATGACCTAACTTCCTATGTCACATTTTCTAACCTATGGGCCACTTCCTGTCTGTCTCTTCCTGTCTCCTCTAGCCATGGCATCCATCTTGGTGACAGTCTCAGGTTGGACTGGAAGAGATTTATTATCTGTGCTCTGACTCTAGTGTGTCTTACTGTCTTGTGACAGTTTCCTTTGACAGTAAGACATTTTCTGTGTCTCAGATTATCCCAATCATAAAGTTTCCCTTCTGGACCTAGATATTTATCATGGCTACTTCCTGTCTGTTCTAGCCTTGATGTTTGTATTTTTTCCTGAAATAATTGCTTTTCATTGTTGTAATTCCACTTATGGGAATCGTTCTTAATCTGTTCTGTGAATCTGTCTTCTGTCTTGGTCATGGTAGCCATATTGTTGAAAGCCCACTTCCTGGATCCTCTTCTCTTGGCCGCTTCCTGTCTGTCTAACCACTTCCTGTTTGTCTGGGTTGTTTTCTAGCCGTCTTGGCTATGTTTAATTTTTCTTGGCCCTGGCATCATTCTTGCTTCCAAGCATGTGTCCCTTGTCTCGTGTCCCTTGGTAGTTTCTTGTGTCTTAAGCACTCCCTGTCAGTTGGAAATATTTCCTGTCTCCTCCACTTCATCTTTTGCCAGCCTTGCAGTGATGGCTGCCTCTTCTACCCTGCTTCCACGTCCCACATCTCCTTGCCCTAATGTTGCCAGCCTTAACCCTCTGCTGCCTTTCCTCTATGCTGCTTTGTGGGGGTGTAGGGTTGATCTGGCACTTGGGAGAGGCGGGAACCCATCATTGCTGTTTGGGTAGGGTGGAGGTGGGGGCATATTTTCCAGGTCTTTGTTGGGACAGTTGGGGGAGGTGGTGTTAAATGTCTTCCATCCTCCCTCTCCTTAGCTTGGTTCTGGGCCTGGAGTCTGGAGCAGACATCTGAGTGAAGTGTGGAGGGGGAGGGTGTTGGGTGAGAGTCCGAGGAAGCAGAGGGCATCCTTACTGGGAAGGGAATGAGTTTCTACTCTGTGCCTTGGATACATGAGCCCAAGAGCTGTATTTTTCCAAAAGCCAATTCTGAGGCCTGAGTTTGGAATTCGAGTGGGATTGCTCCCCAGATCTACTGAAGGTCTGAATGCTACGTCGTGGTGTGGGGTGTTTAACCTGTGAACCCTTTGAGATTCTAAGTAAAATTCTATGTGTTAGGGGATGTACTTCTTGTTTTCTAGAGAAAGACTCATAGCTTTCGTCGTATTGTTATATAGATCTATGCCCTACCCTCATCCTCAAGTAAAAATCTTTCTGTCATCTCAGAGAGATTCTTATTTGATGGCTGGAGAAAGGGTGAGGAAATGAATGGTTTCTTAGAGCTCTAGGAGCTCCTGGGGTGGGAGGGAGCATGGTGGACAGTGTGAGGCCTTCCAGAAGGGAACTGGGGAAGGTTGGGGGTTTGGAAGTCCCGCAGGGCGAAAGAAGCCATCAAAGGGACTGAGTTGCATTTGCTGAGGTGAGGCTGGGGACCAGCTGCGTGTTGAGGGGATCCCTGAGGTCTTTTTGGCAGACACGGGAAGTCTGTGAGAGGAGGTTTTGAGAAGAGCTAGGAAGTTTGTAGGCAGAGTCAGGGAGGTTTCTGAAGGCCCCAAGGATGAAGATTGGAACTGGGATGGGGCGGTCCTGGTGTTTCAACTGCTCATGGGCCCCACTGGGGGTTACATGTGTGTCTCCCTCAGGTTGCCCGTGGACCCCGGGGGCTGAAGGGAGAGAAGGGAGAGCCAGCAGTGCTGGAACCTGTGAGTTACATCCATCGCTGAGCTGAGGGAGGTGGGAAGAAGAGAGGAAAGCGGGGATGGGGTACTTGTCCTGCAGCCCCTGACTGTTAACCTCTAACTCCCTCCACAGGGTATGCTTGTGGAGGGCCCCCCTGGCCCAGAAGGCCCTGCGGTGAGTGCATCTGGGACCTTAGCCTCCACTCTTTGCTCGAAGACTTCCTGCAGGCTCTTCTGTGCTTTGCCTGAGTGTGGCCAGGCCTCCCTCTCAGAACTGCCGCGAGGAGTCCGATCCAAGCTCTCGTGTCCCCAGGTCCCTTCTGTAGACAACATCCCTCTTCTGTCTGAGCCCACACCTAACTCCCTGTTCTTTTGTTCCTCAGGGGTTGGCTGGCCCCCCGGGGATCCAGGGGAACCCAGGCCCGGTTGGAGACCCTGGCGAGAGGGTAAGGGACTGTTCTGTAGGAGGGAGAAGGGAAGGAGCGTATCTGTAAAGGAGCCATTTGTACCCAGTGGGTTACCATGCAATGATTGCTTATCAGCTGACAGACTGAATGGGTGGTCGTACCCCCCTGGTACCCAGAAAGGAGGGTGTGCTCTGGCTGGGAAGTGGAGTAGCCTGTTCTCTCACCGACTTTTTCTCCATGGGGTGGGGTGCTCAGGGAGGCCCTAGGGAAGTCTACATTTATTCTGTTGAGAAGGGATTCAAAATGATGCCAAGGCCCTAACATCTCTTACTGAAACAAACTTGCCTATGCATTCTCTTTCTTTCCCATTGCAGGGCCCCCCAGGCCGAGCAGGGCTCCCTGGATCAGATGGGGCCCCTGGCCCTCCTGGCACCTCCCTCATGCTCCCGGTGAGCTGTCTTCTGAGCTTTGGAGGGGCTGATGAGGAGGGCAGGGATTGATTGTACTGCGCTCCCATAAACCAGAAAGGCAGCAAAGATCGGTGGTGATCTCTGCAGAGGATCCACCCAAAGATCTTTGCTTTTGTAGTTGTTGTTTTGTTTTGAGAGTGATCTTTGGGGTGGGAGGATTTGGGTTTGTTGATGACCTAGAACCAGACACATTCTTCTGGAACCCAGCTTGGATCCTCTCAGAACCAGGCAGAAGGTCCTGTATTTCAAGGCGGGTCTAGAACCAGAGGCATCTTCTAGGAAGAACAGGCTGGAAAATGAGGGGAACAGGACTGAGATTCTGCAAACCCCTCAGCAGCTATCTGGAGCTCATAGAAGATGTCAGAGGAGGGGTGTGGGGTGTCCTAGAATTCGGGGGATGGGGCAGAAATGCCCCAGAGGGAGGAAGCCTCTGGCTGGGAAGGTCCCATGGATTTCTGGATTTGAGCCTGGACCTGTTCTTCCTGTCTCTCAGTTCCGGTTTGGCAGCAGTGGGGGTGACAAGGGCCCTGTGGTGGCAGCGCAGGAGGCTCAGGCCCAGGCGATTCTGCAGCAGGCACGGGTGAGGAGGGCTGGAGATGATCCTGGTGGAGGGAAGGAGGGAGGGAAGGGGCTGGGAAGGGGCTGTGGGGCTGGGCCTCGAGGGGAAAGGAGACCAGGGAAGGTCTGGGTGGTGTGGGCCTGAGGCGGGGGTTGGGGAGAGTGTAAGTCATGGAGGGTGAACTTGGGGCTCTTCTGAGGGTCTCCAGCTGCCTGCTCCTCAGCTCTGCTGTCTCCTTGCTCCCCTAGCTGGCCCTCCGTGGACCCCCGGGCCCGATGGGATACACAGGCCGTCCTGGACCCTTGGTAAGTGTGTGGGTGTTAGAGTGTCCTTTGTTTGTGTGTTGGGTCTGGATATTTCTGCAAAGGAACCGTGTTGGAAGATGTCTTCCTTCTTTGGAGAAGGGCTTTGAAGCCACTCTTGGGAATGTCCTTCCCCATGGCCACCTTCTCTTCTCTTTCACAGGGGCAGCCTGGGAGCCCAGGCTTGAAAGGGGAATCGGGAGACCTAGGCCCTCAGGTAATGGCTCCTCCTCTGATGCCCGGCCCTTCAGATCCCCCATCTACGCCCTTTAACCCCTTTCCTGTCTCTGTCCTCACCAGGGCCCCAGAGGACCTCAGGGTCTCGCAGGCCCTCCTGGCAAGGCTGGGCGGAGGGTGAGTACCCAGCGCTGGGAGAGTGTTGGTGGGGACAGGCTTGGAGGCTGGAGACTGTGTCTCTACTTGCTCTGACATGGCCCTTGCACCTCCAGGGCCGAGCAGGTGCTGACGGAGCCCGAGGGATGCCAGGAGAACCTGGAGTGAAGGTAGCAGGCGTGGACCTCTCTGTTACCCGTAGTTCAGGACTCCCTAGCTCTCCATGTGCCCCGGGGTGCAGCCTCTCCCCACTGAGAACATAGTAGGGAGCAGTGGCTGGGAAGGATGCTCACTCTGGCTGTCTTCTTCCTCCTAGGGTGATCGAGGCTTTGATGGCCTCCCAGGTCTGCCTGGGGAGAAGGGACATAGGGTGAGTATATTGGGGGCGGTTTGGCTCTTGGGATGGGGAGAGATCTGTGGAGGGCAGGTGGGGATCTCTCTGTAAGGAGACTGGGAGCCCAGCAGAAGCTCCTGAATGCAATCAGTTGGCTGATTAAAGGGGATTCAGTGTCTGCAAGTGTTGGGGGCTCTAAGGCTCCTCTGAATTCTCCCCCCCCCCCCCCCCGTTTTTCAGGGTGACACCGGTACCCAGGGCCTTCCTGGGCCCCCTGGTGAGGATGGAGAGCGGGTAAGTGTGGTGGCAAGGGCAGGGGCTGGGGACAGGAGAAGTCTAGGAGGTGAGGCCACTGTACTCTGTCCTGCTCCTCCAGGGAGATGACGGGGAGATCGGGCCTCGGGGCCTGCCTGGAGAGTCGGTGAGTGTCCGGGGCGGGGGGGGGTTGGGCTGGGCCGGGTGGGGGATCTCAGGAAGCCAGGGCAGGGACTAGTGCACCAAAGGGACACATTGTTTCTCTCTCATTTACGCTGTGTCCTCTCCCAACCTTGAATGCAGGGACCTCGAGGACTCCTTGGTCCCAAAGGCCCCCCTGGCATCCCTGGGCCCCCGGTGAGTGACTCCCTGACTTCCAGCCCTGACCTCGCTCCGACTTCCCCGACTCTGCTCATTTCCTTACTAACCTCCCCCACCCCGCCCCCCATGTGCGTTTCTACTCTGGACCCACCTGTTTCTGCTCCGGCTGCCACCCCCAGGAGCACTTGGAGGGCCGTGTGGCTCAGTGCACCCAGGGCTCTGAGCAGAGCCAGAGCAAAACAAAAACCCTCAGTAAAAACACAACAGAAAGCCTCAAACCCACAGCCCCACAGCCCATAGGCCCACGCCCCCACGTCTGGGCTGCCGTGCTTGCCTAGCTTTGGGGTGAATTTGCATTCTGGTTGATGAGCGCCTGCCTTGTCCGCCCTCTGGAATGGCCGGGCCTCTCTGAAACCACAGGCCCCTCCAGGCCCGTGCCACCTTCCAGCGGCTCATGCCCTTCTCGTGTTTCAGGGAGTCCGAGGCATGGATGGCCCCCACGGTCCCAAAGGGAGCCTGGTGAGTGGTGGGTGTGGAGGCCCAGTCTGAACCCCAAGGAGCCCGCTAGGGCCCTGCGCACCGCCCTTTGACCCCTGCCCCTTCCTGCTCTTGCTGTCTTGGCTGCTGCTGCAGCTCCTTGCGTTGTGTTCTGTCCCTATCTCCTTCCCACTCCGACCTGGCTGCCTGTTTCTAGGGGCCCCAGGGAGAGCCAGGACCTCCCGGACAGCAGGGCACTCCCGGGACCCAGGTGAGTGGCCCTCCGCGCCCTCTCCGGCTGTGGTGCAGTCCCCTGGGCTTCACAGTGGGCCCGACTCCGGGTGGGGACCAGAAATCCAGGCTCTCCAGGCTGCTCACGCTCCGCATGGGACCGCTGAGGGTGGCTGGCGAGGGCACGCCGAGCTGTGCGCC
The DNA here is from genome assembly GCA_004027595.1 of Dinomys branickii. Lineage (NCBI taxonomy): Eukaryota > Metazoa > Chordata > Mammalia > Rodentia > Dinomyidae > Dinomys > Dinomys branickii. The sequence continues at coordinate 7,715 of PVLD010019010.1, forward strand.
CCCGTGACTCCTCCCTCCCTGTGTGCAGGGTCTGCCCGGGCCTCAGGGTGCCATCGGCCCTCACGGTGAGAAGGTGAGTGCCTGTGTGACTTGGAGGGCAGGGGTTCACAGGTAGGAGGGCTTGAACTATCTATGAAGCCTTAGCTGCGTTAAGGGACCCCCACCAACCCCAAATCTGCCCATCTTCCTGCAGGGTCCCCGAGGGAAACCAGGGCTCCCTGGCATGCCTGGCTCAGATGGACTCCCGGTGAGTAGGCCCCGCCCGGACACCCGTGGCGTCTTACCTCCAAGCTCCTTCAGTGACTGTGACCTGGCGGTCCCCGTGCTGGAAGTCACGGTGGTGCCCGGGGTCTGCTGGCCGTGTGAGCTCACCGGGGAGTCTGGGTTGGAAGCAGTGGAGGGAGAGGTGCAGGGAAGTGATGGGACCAGCAGTCACACTGCGCATCTCCTACCCCTAGGGTCACCCCGGGAAGGAAGGTCCTCCTGGAACCAAAGGAAACCAGGTGAGACCCTCTCTGCCTCCTTTTACCTCCCCAAGGGCCTCCCCCGACTCTGGGCCTCCGAGGCCTTGGGGTCTCCCTTCCTCACTGTTGTGTGACTGACATGCTCTCAGTCCCCGTCCTGTTGCCCCGTCCTGCATTCCCAGTTCTCATGCCTCCTGGTCGCCCGACTGTGCCCCCCGAGGACCCTTAACGAGCGCCTCTCTTCCTTCTTGCAGGGTCCATCTGGACCTCAGGGTCCTTTAGGATACCCGGGACCTCGAGGTGTCAAGGTATTTGGCTGTGGGGAGCCAGCTGGGGCCTGGGGAGCCTGGTCCTTCCGGCCCAGCCCCACCCTGATTGCTCCCACCTACTCTCCCCATGTTCTAGGGTGTGGATGGCATCCGGGGTCTGAAGGGTCACAAAGGTGAAAAGGTGAGCGCCATGACCCCAGCTTCCTGACACCCTGTCCTGCTCGGCTGGCCCTCAGCCTGCTCTGCACGGTGCTCCAGCCCCGAGAGCCACCTCCCACCTGCGGGCTCCGCAAACCCCCACTCCGACTCCCCAACCCGCCCTTCCCCCTGGCTGTGCTCTCACCTCCATCTTTCTCAGGGCGAGGACGGCTTCCCCGGGTTCAAAGGTGATGTAGGCGTGAAGGGTGACAGGGTGAGTAGAGGCCCCCACGCTGGCCCCACCCACCCCCTAATGATCCCGTGCTTTGCAGCCTCCAGTCCCCGGCCTCTTCCTTGAGACCCTGAGCTCCCAACCCTGAGGCTGTGGCCCCTTTAGAGCCCAAGCCCCTCGGTGTTTTCATATCAGGCTCTCCGCCTTCCTGGCCCCCAGTCCCACTCTTCCTACCCTGGGAGGGGCTGTTCCCTGGTTCGTGGTAGCTTTTGGGACCCCACCAACCCCACTGGGGTCCAGATCTCCCCCAGTCGCTGACATTCTCCTCCCTGACACTCCCAGGGCGAGGTTGGAGTTCCCGGTTCCCGGGGAGAAGATGGCCCCGAGGGGCCGAAGGGGCGCACCGGACCCACTGGAGACCCTGGGCCTCCCGGGCTCCTGGGCGAGAAGGTGATGGGGGTGAGGGACCCGGACCTGGGGTCTCTGAGGTGTGGAAGGCAGTGGCCTGGGCACTGGGCAGGGTGGGCATGGGGATGCCAAGGATAGAAATCCATGGAGTTCGGCCGTGCACTGTGGCCCTGTGTGTGGCTGATGGGTTGCTGATGGGCTGGAGATCACAGTTGGTTTTTTTTTTCTTTCTTTTTTTTTTTTGTGGTACCAGGAATCAAACTCAGGACCTTACGCTTGCCAGGCAGGCGCTTATGTCACTGAGCTATATCCCTGGCCCATGCTAGATCACAGTGACCCTGACTGTAGTGACAGGCCTGAAGGCGGTAGGGAGACACTACACTGGGGAAAAGCCACTGGGGAAGAGAGGCCGTGAAAGTCAGGCAGATGAGGCCCAGGGGTGGGGTTTGGGGCCAGCATCGCTGCTGGGGGCTGGCCCTCATCTCCAGGGAGGCAGGGTATTTATGGCTCCTCTTCCCCTTCCACAGGGCAAGCTGGGCGTTCCTGGCCTGCCTGGCTACCCCGGACGCCAGGGTCCCAAGGTGATGTGACGCCCTGTTTGTGTCCCTCCTTCCCCTCCCCGTCCCTGAGTCCAGGAAGCACAGAGTGGCAAAGCATGGGCTACCCTGCATAATTGAGGTGCCTCCCAATCCACAGATGTGAAAATAGAGGCCCGGGGGGTAGCAGGGTTTGCCTGAGGCCACGTAATTTCTGACAAGCCCAGGGACCCTCACTGTTGTCAGCATGGCTTCTCCTGGTCGCCACTGGCCCTTCCTGAGCCCCCTGTCCTTTCCTGATTTCTCATCCCCTCTTCACCTCTCCAGGGGTCCCTGGGATTTCCTGGTTTCCCCGGAGCCAGTGGAGAGAAAGGAGCCCGGGTAAGCTGGAGAGGGAGGGCGTGGGGGGAGGGGTGGCAGGTGTGGGACGGGGCCCCGTGGGAGTCGCACCCAGGGTGATATTCTCTGCTGTTCCCGCCAGGGCCTGTCGGGGAAAGCAGGACCTCGGGGAGAGCGAGGCCCCACGGTGAGTGCAGGGGGAGAGAGACGGGCTCTGGAGCTCTGCGGGGAGCACATGGGTGTTTCTGACCACTGTCCTCTGCTCTTCCCAGGGCCCACGGGGCCAGCGGGGGCCCCGAGGAGCCACTGGCAAGTCTGGAGCTAAGGTTAGTGTCCTCTGCGGGCTCCACGGCCCTTGTCCATGGGGCGCCAGCCCCTCCTCGCCCCTCCCCACCCAGAGCCTGGCAGGGAAGCAGCCCCTTTTATTGCCTGACTCTGTTTCCCCCCAGGGAACGTCAGGAGGTGACGGCCCCCACGGGCCCCCTGGAGAGAGGGTGAGTGTAGCTCGAGGGTCCTGCTGCCCACTGCTGTGAGGCTGGGAGCCGTGTCCCCCTGCCCAGCGCCATCCTTCTCCCGACTCTGCCCCTCTGTCTCTAGGGCCTCCCTGGACCCCAGGGCCCCAATGGATTTCCGGGTCCCAAAGGCCCTCCGGTAAGCTGACTGCTGACGCTGACCCTCCTTGGTGCCCGAGTCCTTCTTTCCTGTACCCCTGCCCAGCCTAGGGTTCGCCTGACCTCTGAACCCCTTCCAGGGACCCCCTGGGAAGGATGGGCTGCCCGGGCACCCAGGCCAGAGAGGAGAAGTGGTAAGTGATGCCCTGGTCATCCTGTCCCAGGTGGCCCTCACACCCCAGAGCTGTCTGGAAGGCGTGCGGCTCTTGGCAGGGTGAGCAGGTCCTGGGGCTGCTCCTACCCAGCCCGGGGCCGTGCGACCCTCTGGGAGCCTTGGGTGGGCCCCACTGCGCACCTGCTCTGACCTCTCTTCCCTCAGGGCTTCCAAGGGAAGACGGGCCCTCCTGGCCCTCCTGGCGTGGTGGGACCCCAGGTAAGTCTGCCCGCAGGAGAAAATGGAGGCCAGACCTGGAGTCAGTCTGTCTGCCCCTCTTTTCCCGGTCACATATCGCAGGCCCTGATTTGCCTGCTGGGACCCTGGGTCCGGTCCTGAGCCTCAGTTGTGCTGGGTCCCTTTCCTCACTTGTGCGGGAGGCAATTCCCCAGCGGCAACACAAGGTGGCGCAGTTACTCCACACCGGGACAGCCCCAAGAATGTCCTGGTTGCTGCTGGGCAGGAGGACGGGGCTCTAGAGGGGTGTTTTAGGGCGGCCGGGGTGGACTCTTTGGGCCGACAGTGGGGTGAAGGGGCTGATCATGGGAACTCTGCCCCTTTTCCAGGGAGCAGCAGGAGAGAGTGGTCCCATGGGGGAGAGGGGTCACCCAGGCCCCCCAGGACCTCCTGGAGAGCAGGGACTGCCTGGCACAGCAGGAAAGGAAGGAACAAAGGTCAGTGAGGGACCAGCAGAGGGGAGCTTGGGGCTGGGGGCAGGGGGGCTGCAGGGAATGGGAGATGAGATTTGCAGGGCCCAGAGGTTTCTTTGTCCAATTTAGGAGCACGACTGTAGCTCATCACCTCTCCTTTCCTTTTAGGGTGACCCCGGACCCCCTGGGGCTCCAGGAAAAGATGGCCCAGCTGGTCTGAGGGGCTTCCCAGGGGAGAGAGGCCTCCCCGGCACGGCTGTGAGTGTGGCCCCAAAGCCATCTGCCTGTCACAAGGCACACCGCATCCTGACCCCAGTCTGCATTGCTCCCTACTCCCATCTCCCTGAGCCCGGCTTCCTCCACGACCCTCGTCCTTCTGGGATGTGTCCGAGCACCCTGTTCTTCCTGGACCCCTGCAGTGTCCCACCTGCCCATCCCACCTTCCCATCTCACCTGTTGTCCCAAATCTGTGCTTCGTAGGGTGGACCTGGTTTGAAGGGGAATGAAGGCCCAGCTGGCCCTCCTGGCCCTGCAGTGAGTCTGGGATCCTGGGGGACCTGGGGAAGGGGTGGGCGAGGCAGGATGAGGACCAGTATCTGATAGGACTGTGGGGCTGGGCCGAGGGAGCCTGGGGTCATCCAGCGTGCACCCGACTTTCAGGACTTCTCCTGCCAGAGGTTCTTTGGTTTGGGTGGGCTGAGCTCTCCTTCCTGGGGTCCTGAATCAGTTTCCTCATTTAGGGCTCCCCTGGAGAACGAGGTGCAGCAGGATCAGGGGGACCCATTGGTCCCCCAGGGCGCCCAGGCCCGCAGGGTCCCCCAGGCGCAGCAGGCGAGAAAGGTGTCCCGGTGAGTGGGGAGGGCTCTGGCGGAGTCCGTGTGTGGAGGGGTGGTGGCTTCAGGGCCTCTAGGGGGTGTTTGAGGCCACGACTCCTTCCTTTGTTCCCCCCAGGGTGAGAAGGGTCCTATTGGTCCCACTGGCCGCGATGGGGTGCAGGGTCCTGTGGGACTCCCTGGCCCTGCTGGACCCCCTGGCGTGGCTGGAGAGGATGGTGACAAGGTGAGGGAACCTGCAGACCAGCCGATCTCCCCTCCAGTGAAGCCGCTGAAGTGGGCACGACTTCCGCCTCCCTGTGGTGGCTCTTGCTCCCCTACCATGACCTTCCCTAACGTCTCATCTGCCTTCACCCCCAGGGTGAGGTGGGAGACCCCGGACAGAAGGGCACGAAAGGGAACAAGGGTGAACACGTAAGTGTCCGTGAGCTGGCCTGTGCGGGCGCCCTGGGGATCTGACCCAGGGCCCCTGAGTGTCCACCTTCACCGAGCCCCCTCCCCAGCCCAACACACTGACCTCTGACCTCCTGGTCTTTGACCTCATCCCCTCCTGTTTCCTCTGCCTGTGCTGTGGTCTCTGACTCTCCTTTCTCCCCCAGGGCCCTCCTGGACCTCCTGGACCCATTGGTCCTGTGGGGCAGCCTGGAGCAGCGGTGAGTGCCCCTGTGCCCCACCTGCGTCCCCGGAGGTCTCTGTCTGCCCTTGGTGCCCCTCTGCCCTTCGGGTTGGGCCTGGGAGTGGGCGCTCTGGGTCCCGCGCCTGCTCTATGTGGGGTTTGTGGATAAGAACGCCTGACATATCTGTGTGCTTGTCCCTGTCCCTCATGCAGGGAGCTGATGGGGAGCCTGGAGCTCGGGGGCCCCAGGGACACTTTGGAGCCAAAGGTGATGAAGGAACAAGAGGGTTCAATGGATCTCCAGGGCCCATTGGTCTGCAGGTGAGTTGGGGGCTGGGGACGGGGACTGAGGGGGCGGGTCGGCGGGGGTGATGTTTGCCCCAGACGTCTGCCTGCAGCCTGCTGATGAGGACTAGGGTGGGGACAGCTGGCTGGGGAGGCAGGCGGGCCTGAGGGAGGGATCTGTGGGGACCGGCTGCCTCGGGCCACGCCGTGGGTGGGCTGGTCACCTGTGTCTGTGCTTTGAACTCCCGTACAGGGCTTGCCAGGACCCTCTGGGGAGAAGGGAGAGACAGGGGATGTGGGTCCCATGGTGAGTGTGACGCCTACGGGGCCCGCCGCCCCCTCCAGCCAGCCCCGCCCAGGCCTGCACCCTGCCCTGCCCCGGCCCAGGCCCTCTGCTCGCCCAGCCCCACGCCCATGCCCCATCTTGGAGCTCCTCTTGCACCCCAGCCCCGTCTCTGACACATCTCTTCCCTCCCAGGGACCTCCCGGGCCCCCAGGACCTCGCGGCCCGGCCGGACCCGGCGGTGCTGATGTGAGTCCCCCGGGCCCTGCCCCGGGCCCCTGCTCTCTTGCCCACGACCTTGGGCCTCGCTGTGGCCTCTGGCTCTGCTGGGCAGTGACTCCTCTCTCTGTTTCCTTTTCAGGGCCCGCAAGGTCCCCCCGGAGGTGTTGGGAACCTGGGGCCCCCTGGAGAGAAGGTAACTGAGAAGAGGGGAGGGACCGGTCCTTGGGGTGGGGGGTAGAGGTTGGATTTCTGCCCATTTTATTTGGGGGTACAGAAAATGAGAGATGTGGGAGCACAGGGACTTTGAAAGCCGGAAGATTTGACCCCGTCAGTGTCTTCTTGTAGGGGGAACCAGGAGAACCAGGGTCTCCAGGGGTCCAGGGCGAACCAGGCGTCAAGGTAAGTGGAGCCCCGAGGCCCGGATCCCCCGTCTGTCACCCCGACCTTCTGCGCCCCTCTGAGCTGGAACCGTGAACTCCCCGCCTGGGCATCTCTGCGCTAGCCTGGTCCCTGGCCCTGAGGGAGCTCACGCCGCCCTGTCCTTGGAGGGCAGAGGGGCCCATCCTGCTCCCCTTTTGGGGGTGACACATTGTCACTGAGGGGACGAGGGGAGGCGGGAAGCAGGGGCTGTGCCCCTGAACTTTGAGACCCCCTTGAGACCTCTGCTTGTTCTCCAGGGCCCACGTGGGGAGCGCGGGGAGAAAGGAGAGTCGGGGCAGGCGGGAGAGGCTGGGCCGCCGGGCCCCAAAGGCCCCACAGGCGACGATGGCCCCAAAGGCAACCCTGTGAGTGTGGGCAGGGGGTGGTGGTGGTGGTGGTGTGTGTGTGTGTGACCTGTGCATGTGAGTGGGTGTGTGAAGGCCTCGGAGTGCAAGGCATCCAGGCACTGGGGAGTTGCTTGGGAGGGAGGTCCTGGGAGGGAATGGGGCCTCCTGGGAGGGAGACTTGGGGTCCCAAGATGCAGAGGGAAAGTGCGGAATGCCCTCTAGTCAGCACCCTGAGAGTGTTGGGAGGCACACAGGGTGTGTGGGAGGGGATGGGGCACAGGAGACTGCTCCTGAGCAGGGTGCCCGTGGGGAGAGCGAGGCGTGTGCGGGGCGTCTGTGTTGGCTCTGGCTGGCTTAGTCTGCTGCGCTCCTGACCCTTGCTTTTGCTCTTGCTCAGGGTCCTGTCGGTTTCCCTGGTGACCCCGGCCCTCCTGGAGAAGTTGGCCCTAGGGTGAGTCTCCCCAGGAGCGGAGCAGCTGGGATGTCTATGGAGGGGCTTAGTGCAGCTGAGGGACTCAGGTACCAGGAAGCTGGGCAGGCAGAAGGGCAGGGGGTGGCAGTTTAGGGGGTGCTGCCATCCAGGTCGGGAGCTGCCCCTGACCTTGCTTCCGCGCTGCAGGGACAAGATGGTGCTAAGGGCGACCGAGGAGAGGACGGCGAGCCAGGCCAGCCTGTGAGTGACCAGTGACCTTCCCCCTACAGAGTCTGAGGCTTCACACCCCTCTTCTGTGCTCCAGAGAAGGGGTCCCCTGGCTGGAGGCCACTCACTGACCCCAATTCCTCCCTCCCTAGGGATCCCCCGGTCCCACTGGGGAGAATGGGCCACCGGGACCGCTGGGGAAGCGGGTGAGTGAGCTGGATGCTGGGACCTCAGCGGCCGCCCTTGGCGGGGGGGGGGGGAGGCCGGGGCAATGGCAGGTGAAGGGCGGGGAGGCACCGGCGTCTGGCTTGTCCTTGGCGGGGCACATGTGTGCAGGAGCACACGTGTACCCTTCTTCTGTGTACCTTGTGTGTCTCTGCTCCCGGGATTTGGTCTACATGTCCTTGCCAGCGGTGGGAGCACCTGCTGACCAACAGGATGGACTCTGGTGGAGGGGCTGGATTTTCCAGAGGGCCCTACTGGGCCGGGGCTTGGGCTCTGAGTTGCTGGGACAGGAGGGGGGCCGTGAGGTGGGATGTGGGCCCGAGGCTCCCCACCAAGTGTATGGAACTACTCAGTATCCTAGAAACTGGTGCGGCAGTACCTGTTCTTACGGCCTGTGACCTGGTCCTCCGTGTTTGTGCCTGTGCCTGTGTGAGTGTGTGCACATGCATGTGTGTGTGAGTGTGTGTGCAGGAGGACAGAGCTCAGCCTGGCTGCTCACGGCCTCATCTCCTCCCTGCCCCCACCCACAGGGTCCTGCCGGCACACCTGGCCCGGAGGGGCGACAGGGAGAGAAGGGAGTCAAGGTGAGAAAGGCCTCCCCGGTGCTGGAACAGTGCCCCTGCTTCCTCCTCAGATTCCTCTGTCTCTGGATGCCTGCCCTATGGCCACCTCTCCCTTTTGAGCCCTTTAGGGGACAGGGGTTCTGCTCCCGCTCCTGCTCCAGGGTCTCCTGAGGTTTGGCCCCCTCTGCCCTGTCTCACCCTTTCCATCTTGAGCCCCCCTGTACCCCCTTCTCTGCTCTTTTGGACACACATTTTGTGTTTCAGGGGGATCCTGGTGCTGTGGGCGCCCCAGGGAAGACAGGCCCTGTGGGTCCTGCTGGCCCAGCAGGAAAACCTGGCCCTGATGGGCTGAGGGGGCTCCCGGGCTCAGTGGTGAGTTGTGGGGTGCAGGGCGGGGTGAAGGACCATGGGAGGGGCTTAGTGTGGGGTGTTCCTCCTGACCTGGGGTCTCCCTAATCTGTAGGGGCAGCAAGGCCGTCCTGGAGCCACAGGCCAGGCCGGGCCCCCAGGTCCTGTGGTGAGTGATGGACTGGGCTGGGTCAGCACCCTCGGGCGGGGGGCATCAAGCTGAACCTGTGGAGGGAGTGTGAGGCCACGGGGAGGTCTTGGTCCCACCTCTCTCTGGAGAGAGTGACTTCCTGTCTCCCCACAGGGCCCCCCAGGGCTTCCTGGCCTCCGGGGTGATGCAGGAGCCAAGGGGGAGAAGGTAAGTGGCAGGAGGCCTGCGGCTGGAGTCTCTCCCACCGCCCTCACCCCCGGATCCTATGGGGACAGCGAGTGTCCACCACCCAGCCTCAGTGCCAGCACCCAGTCCCCGGGGGCCTTACTCGTGGGGATGGTTCACAGCTACTGCTGTCTCAAGCTCTGTACTGTGCCCTTTCTGTCTTCTTCGCCATTTTTGGTTGGGGATTAGCCCTGCGGTCCTGCACATACTAAGTATGTGCTCGCTCTGTCACCGAGCCAGGTCCCAGCCCCTTGACCGTGCTTCCCCCTCCATGTGACTCCCCCCGCATCCTGGTGACCACTGTCCCCTTCTCCAGGGTCACCCAGGTCTCATTGGACTGATTGGCCCCCCTGGAGAGCAAGGCGAGAAGGGTGACCGGGGGCTTCCTGGCCCTCAGGGCTCCCCTGGACAGAAGGGAGAGACGGTGGGTTGAGGGTGTTGTCCTGGGAAGCCTGGCGGATAAGGGTGGGGTCATGGTGGGGGTGGGTTGGGCGCTCAGCTGCGGGGTGGAGGATGGGTGCTCTGGAGGGGTGGGGAGGAGGCCCCGGCTGACCCAAGCCCCTCCGCATCTTAGGGGATCGCAGGAGCATCTGGCCCCATCGGTCCTGGAGGGCCTCCCGGTCTCCCTGTGAGTATCCTACTGGTCCTCATCCAAGTCCCCCAAACCTCGCTGCCTCACAACCTTGTAGTGACTTCCATCCAACTGCAGCCTGACAGCACTCAGGGTCCTCCAGGGTTTCCTTCCCTGTGTTCCAGGGTCTCCAAATGCCCCATATTCCTCGTGCCCCTTCTGCACCCAGGGCCCTAAGGACATGTGACCTTGCTTTCCATTCCTCTGGGTCTTGGCCTTCCCTGTGACCATTTCTTTGTTCCTCATTTCACAGGGACCTGCTGGCCCCAAAGGAGCCAAAGGAGCCACAGTGAGTGACCCCGGTCAGCCCTGACCTTTGCTCCCCCAGCTGGACTTGACCCCATCTCTCCAGGGCAACTCTACCCCTGCCCCCAGCTCCTCATTGCCAGCCAGGAGACTCATGTGACCCCTCTGTGACCGTGACCTCATGCTTGACCTCCCCACCCTGACCTCATTAATCCGTTGCCAGGGCCCAGCTGGACCTAAGGGAGAGAAAGGCGTCCAGGGCCCCCCAGGACACCCGGTGAGTTCCAAGGCTGAGCCTGCCCCTCTGGCCTCCCTCCCTGTCACAGTCTCTGCCCTACCTTCACAGCGACCTCATCTCACTCTCCATCTCTCCACCCAGGGCCCTCCAGGTGAGGTGATCCAGCCACTGCCCATCCAGATGCCCAAGAAGACTCGCCGCTCAGTGGACGGAAGCCGCCTCATGCAGGAAGACGAGGCCATGCCAACTGGGGGTGCCCCGGGCAGTCCTGGGGGACTGGAAGAGATCTTTGGCTCACTCGACTCCCTGCGGGAGGAGATTGAGCAGATGAGGAGGCCGACAGGGACCCAGGACAGCCCCGCTCGCACCTGCCAGGACCTGAAGCTCTGCCACCCGGAGCTGCCCGATGGTCAGAGCCAATCTCAGAGCCGGGGCACTGAGCGAGCAGCACAAATGCTGGGTGGCTGGGGAAGGTGCCGGGTTGGGGTGAGGGCCGAGGGCTTGGAGTGGGGGCCCCTCATCACCCAGCTCAGAGGGCCTTCAGCATCTGGGCAGCTGACGCGGTCCTGCCAGGGCCTCCTGCTCTTTGCCGCTGGGTGTCCAGAGTTGATAAACACACGTGTACCTGTGCACTTGGGTTGACACTAGGCCACACACGGTACCCGGTGTGACGATGTCACACTCCTCCGCTCAGACAAGCTGGCGTTGCTGTTGGGAGCAGGGGGTCAGCTGTTAGGACCCAGTGGCAGGTGATGGGGAGACTGAGCAGGGTGCAAGAGTTGTGGGGAGAAGGTCTGGGGTACCGAGAGTGCCGTGGGGCGGGCTGGGGCTTCGGGGTAGGAGGGATGAGCAAAGAGCGCCCTGGAGCACAGACTGCAGTGGCCCTGACCCCCGTCCCTTCACAACAGGAGAGTACTGGGTGGACCCCAACCAGGGCTGCGCCCGGGATGCCTTCCGGGTTTTCTGCAACTTTACAGCAGGAGGGGAGACGTGTGTGACACCCAGGGATGACGTCACCCAGGTGAGAGGTGGCCTCTGACTGCCCAACCCTGTCCCTGGCACCATCCCCCCGGGGCCTGAGGAGTCTGAGTTTGAGTGACGGGCCCTGGCCGTTGCTCCCACACTTCTGGTCATCTGCCCTGGGATGTGCTCTGTCCTCTTCCCTCGAAATCTCAGGACAGACATTCGCCCCCGGCTCCCACCCACTCTGTGCCCGAGACCCGGCTCAGGGCCCGGCCCTGCGGCTGCTCCACAGGCTGGCGGTGAACCCCCCCCCCGACACGCGTCTCTTTCCAGTTCTCTTACGTGGACTCCGAGGGCTCCCCGGTCGGCGTGGTCCAGCTCACCTTCCTGCGCCTGCTCAGCGTCTCGGCCCACCAGGACGTCTCCTATCCCTGCTCGAAAGTGTCCCTCGACAGTCCCCTGAGACTGCGGGGGGCCAATGAGGATGAGCTGAGCCCGGAGACCAGCCCCTACGTCAAGGAGTTCCGAGAGGGCTGTCAGGTGGGAGCCGGGAAAGCTGGGGGGATCCCAGCCACAGGCTGCAGGAAGGAGATGGGGGGCCCTTTGGGCAGGGCACAGGGACAGCAGCGAGGAGGCAGCCTCCAGAGGGAGGTCAGGTGGGGGCGGGAGCCAGACTCCTGTGAGCGGCCTGGGTGGGCCTCGCCTGGGGGCACCTCAGTCTGCAGTCCCAGACTCACAGGGGACACATGGATGCCCCCAGTCTGTACATCCTGAGTCACGTGGATGGGGTCAGGGTGCTCAGAAAGGAGTCAAGCCCGGGGCTGGGTTGGGGGTGCCCTGGTGCTCATTCCGGCCTCTCCTGTCTTCCCTTCAAGACGCAGCATGGCCGGACAGTGCTGGAGGTGCGCACCCCTGTGGTGGAGCAGCTGCCCGTGCTGGATGCCTCCTTCTCAGACCTGGGGATGCCTCCGCGGCGAGGAGGGGTGCTGCTAGGCCCCGTCTGCTTCATGGGCTAGGACCTTTTCGTCTGACCTGCCCATCACCGCCAGGCCCACCTGGAATCACACAGCATTGGCCCTGCGCCACCTCCTGCCAGGGCTCCTCACCATCGGGGCCTTGTGCCGGGACACTGAGAGTCCCCAGTCAGGGGCAGTCAGGGGAGGGGCCATTCTGGGTGCTGGGGACGCCCCAGGGGAGGGTGGCATCAGCGGCTCCCGGCCCTCCCACCCGGAGCCTGTGACCCGTTAGAGAGCTCAGACCCTTATTTAAAACTCACCTGCCAATCACCCCAAACAAGTGGAAGACAAGAGAAAGGACACTGTGTATTTTGTATTTAAAAGTAATTATATTAATTATTTAAAGAGTGGAAAACACTATAACAAAAAGGATATAGAGAGAAACGCCAACAGAAGTCCCCGGATGTTGGAGACAGGCTCTCTGAGGGTGGGCTGCACCCCACCTTTGCCTCAGGGCCTTCCTCAGGGACTGTGTGTGTGGGGGTGGCTGGGTGAACCCCACCTCCCTCACACCCCCCAGTAGCACCCACTGTGAACGCTGGAACACACGGTCTCCCCAGGGCTCTGACTCTTCCCAGGAGGGTGGGGATCCCTCGTCCCTACCTGCCAGGGGTTGGCTCCCTGCCCTGACACCTGCTGTCCTGTGTCACTTGGCCTGGGTCTGGCAGGACCTGGCTGCTACTTGAGGACCCAGCTATGCTCCCAGAGAAGACATGGAGCAGAGGGGCCTGCATTCAGCAGATTCTTAAATACTGAGATTCTTCTACATGGGCTGGTAAATCGCCGTGGCCCTGAGCTCCTGGAGCATCTCGCTGTCATCCCGGTCACCCCGGCACTCCTCTGGACCCTTTCCCTGATCCTGCAATTGAAGGGTTAATGTGTGGCCCAAGGATGGAAGAGGACACCCGGGACCTGCCTAGTGCAAGCTCTGTGTCCTGCTGACTGATGGTTAAATAATGTGATTGTCTGCTCCCGGGCTTGTGTTGTTATTTCAGTGTCTCTCAAACCCATCCAGCTCTGCTCAGCTGAGCCCTTACCTGGAACGGACAGCTTCACCCTAACCCTGAACAGCCCAGAGTGCATAAGGCCAGGTGGATGCAGCCACAAGCGGGTGCCCGGATGCCCGGGACATCAGAAGGGCTGAGTCCCTCTGGCTCAGGGTCCTGACACCAGTGCAGAACGCTGCCTGGGTGTGTGCATCCGATTCCTCCTCAAACACAACCCCCCCAAAGATCTTGAGGGGCTTCTGGGCCAGAAGGAACCTTAGGGGGTCCAGTCTAAACTTGCCAAGGTGGAGTTGAAGCCAACGTCCAACATGACTTTTACTGCACCTCTGGTCACCTTGTCCCTCTCCCTAGGTCCTATGTCCTTGCATAAAAGCCAGGGCTGCCTGCTCCGTTTGTTCGGGTCCATACTCTTGAATATTCAGTCCTCGCCCCACCTCCTCCCGCCCGTTCCTTCCCAAGCTGCTCATGTGGGTGCAGCCAGCAGCTCGGGTCCTCTCTGGGCCAGGGTCCCCGCCTCTCCTGGCTTTCCACAGCGAGGCCTGGCTCCCCCAGCCTTCAGGCAGGAGGCAGCTAAAGCTGCTCGAGGGCCTCGTCCCTGCGGGCCCGCGCCTCCGCGCCTCCGTGCCTCCGGACCCTGGCTGCGGGGTTGGGGAGGGACAGAGGGGCCCCGTGTTCGGGTCTGCAAGCGTCGGGTTTCTCTCTGCAACCTCGGGGCGATCCCGCCCCGGCAGGCAGCGCCCGTGACTCCTCCTCGAGCTTCCCTCGCGGATCCCCGACCCCACCTCCGCGAAAGTCCCTGTCCCCAAGGTCTAAACCCTGGGGCGTTCGGGCCTATTCGTCCTTGATCCCAGGAAGCCTCCGGAGGCGTCCAGGTGCGCGGGTGCACCGGTCGGTGTGCAGGAGGCCCGGGCGCAGGTGGGGACCCCGCTCGCAGGCGGGCACCCGGCTCGGAGCCTCTTCTAGCCTCTGCCGCCCCCTGCTGTCGGTCGGCGCCAAGACCTCTGCCCGTACTGGTCAATCGCATAACCCGGGTCTCCCGGACGCCCCTAAACCTCTGCCCTCCTTCATCACCCCCGGAACCCTTACTCCCACTCCCGCCAACCCAGGAGGAGGCCGGTGGAGAGGAAGTCCGCTCCTCGCCTGTCGCCTGTCGGGTCCGGAGGTGGGCAGGGGTGCGGGTCGCCCAGCCGCCCTCGCAGTGCCCGCCCTGGCCTTGCGTGGAGACCGCCGGGTCCTAGCGAGGCGCCCCGCCCGGCCGGGCTGGGCCAGGGCTGCGCTCTCCGTCTCACTGTCTCCGCCCTTGGTGCCAAACCGCAGAGGTCGTCCCCGGTGCACGAAGATCACTTTTGATCCGATGCTCTGGGTTCAGAGCTTTTCTCCACGGAAAAAAAACATGACCATCGTCACTCCAATAACATTTATATCCGGCAGCCGGGTTCCCGGGCCAATCCACAAACGCCTGTTTAGCCAGCGCGCCAGCCGGCCCCATGGAGCAGTTTTAGGACCCATTCTGTGCCAGGGCGCCGCCCTCTCTGCAACGACTCCCTCCCCCGACCTCTCCGGAAAGCGGGGATCCGCCCCGAGGGGACTTTAGGGAGCGTTTCCGGAGGTGGGGTTAGGGTGAGGCTGGGTGTGGGTGACGCTGGTGCCCTGGCCCGGGCATCGGCAGAGGCGCCTGTGGCTCAGGCAATGGAGGCTTCTAACGGGGCCCCTAGAGCACGGGGAGAGGCAGCAGAAAGGAAAGAAATGGGGGATAAACAATTAAAAAAAGGAGCGCAGGAGAGGCAGAGGCTTTGGGGGAGTTACTTTGGTTTTGGGGCAGATCACAAACCCTTGGAGGAGGGCATGGGTTCTGCACCGTCTGACCGCTTCTCAAACTTGAACCCCCCAAATAAGAGGAAGTGGTTCAGGGTGCTGGAGAAGGTGACTGACCGTGACAGAATTGTGCTAGGAGGCCTGACCTGACTGGGCTGGGTGGGGGTGGAGGCGGGACAGGATGCGGTCACACAGCCAACGCGTGGTTTTCGTGACTGAGGAGCCGGGGACAGAGAAATCGCCGAGGAGGTGTCTTGCGGCCTGCCACACCCTTGGAGGCTGCTGAGCGTTGGCTTGCGATTTCTGGCAACCCTGACTTGAAGTAAAAAACGAGTAACATGTACCCATGGACTCCTCAGCTTAAGCCACTGCCCCTAGCCCTGGGGATGCTGCACACCCAGGAGGCCACAGGGTGCAGATCTGTTCTCCCCCTCCCCTGGCCGCGTTGCCCCTCTGCTCTTTTCTCTTTGCTTCTCTTATCTCTTCCCCTTCCCTCCCCTCCTCTCTGTCGGAGAGAGTCTCACTCTGTAGTCCAGGCTGGCCTGTTCCTGCCTCAGCCTCCCAAGGTTGGGGTTACAGGCATGCACCACCACGCCTTCTGCAGTTCTAATAGGGCTTTTTGTTCATTTAGTTTTGCGGGGGCATCTCCTGTGTAACTGGGTTGCAGGGTAGCACCGGTTCCCTCATCTGCAAAGTGGGAGGAGGCTTGTTATGTACATGGACGATTCTCCTCCACTGTCAGCATTGGCGCTGGGAAGAGGGGAGAGAAACCGGCCATCTCCCTTGGTCCTGTCTTCACACACTGGGGACCATGAGTTATAAATAGACATAGTGTCTGCCTGCGGCCCTCTTTGCCCTGCCTGGAACTCAGAAAGTCCACTTCCTCTTGGTCACAGGCTATCTTGATGGTCAGTGAGGCTGTAACCCTCACAGCACAGGATGAGGTCTGCTGGGGATGAATCCTAACCTGTTTCTTTTATGATTTTTTTGGGGGGGGTCTTTCTGAGACAGGTCTTGATATGCAGTTCAGGGTGGCCTTGAGATCACTTTGTAGCCCAGGCTTGTCTGAAATGCACAACAATCCTGCCTTGGCCTCCTGAGTGCTGGGATTACAGGCGTGCGCCACCACGCCTGGCTGTGATGTCAAACTTGCCCATTCAACCACTGCTTCTCCACTGCTCCAGGCAGAGCGCCGTCCCCCTCCCACTGCACTGTCTAATGAAATAGTGGCTACTGGCCGAGCCTGAGTCTTTGTCTGCGGAGAACACTGACCATCCCAGAGTCCTGTTTCTTTGCAGCTCCTGTCTCCTGCTCTTTTTCTCTCACAGTGCACCCAACTGGACAGGAGACTGGGGACTCACTGCAGGGGTCCCTGACAACTGGAGCCCATTCACACCCGGTGTTTGCTGTCCTGCCGCAGCCCCTTTGCACTTCTGATTTGAATGCTGTGAACGTGCCCTCCTTCTTAATTTTTTGGTGTGCTACCAGCAAAGCCTGATTCAGAACAAAGCTCCAGAACTGTTCCTTGTAAAAATGTTGTGGTTTCTCAGAACTCGAAGGAAGAGTTGACTCACTAGGTCAAAGGGAAAGCAGTTTTGGGGATGCCGGGGTTCCCCCTGTCTGATCCAGGAAGTGTGGCCATGAACACCGCTTGGCAGAGATACTCTCACCCTCCGTGTCCCCAGCTTCACGGTTCAGGATCCCAGAGTGTGATCTGATTGGCCTGTCTTGGTGACGGGTCTCCCTGAGGGCCAGTGTTCCGTGGCTGGGGGCCCAGGGTGACAACGCCAGCCCACTTACCTGTAGGAATGCTCATCCCCACTGTGCCGGGCCTTTAAGGGGCCGCTTCGTAGCAGTTGCAGATACTTTGAGGGTACCGAGCCTTGCACCTAGCAGAATCAGGTTAAATGTAGGAAACTTTTGACCTACTACTGAAAATAAATCTGTGCGGGTTATTTCTGACATCGATAACAATGAGGTCCTGAACTCAGAGAGATTCCTTAGGGACACGTGGTGAAGTCTGATGTTCTTTGTCTTGTTAGTTTTATATCTGGGGCCCGCTGCTTAGATGGAAAGGCAGAATCATGATGGCTTCTCACGGGGGAACACCTGGCGGTGTGTGACTGGGAAAGGCGCCATGGGTGGTCTGACTGCCAAGAGGAGAAGCAGCTTGTGAGAGAGCTGCTGAGACCACCCTACCCTTTCACTACATCTGATGCCCGGGGTGACACACACATTTCAAGCTCCATTTTAAAATGGGCCCTTGAGCTGTTTATTTTTTTTTTTTTGGAGACAGGGTCTCACTATGTAGTTCAGGCTGGCCTTGAACTCACTTTGTAGGCCAGGCTGCTTCAAACTTGGAGTGATCGTCTGCCTCAGCCTCCTGAGTGCTGGGATGACAGGCATGTGCCACACTGTGCCGCAAGAGTGCCCGGCTCTTGATCTGTTTTGACTGGCATTAGATTCACTGGGATAGGTGTAGCACTCACACCTTAACCCTAGCCAGAACTGTGCCAAACCAATCAGTGGACTGAGTTACTAATCAAATACCCTTAATCCCAGCGTCACTCAGTCTAGATCCAGCCACCTTTGAACAGCCTGCTCCCCTGTGACTGCAGGAGGCTTTGGGGGGACAGCTAGATATAAACTGTAATACCAGGGTTTTGGTGGTAGGTGTCTAAGGAGAGAGGGGAGAAGGTATTCCTATGTCAGGAGTTTGCTGTGTCATAACGGCACTAGCTCAGGCATGAGGGCAGAGGCCTTGTGAGCTCATCATCTTTAACAGGTCCCGTCTTTGAAGCCTGTCACACTGAGGGTTGATGTTCCACCCCAGGAACTTTGTGTGTGTGTGGGGGGGTCACATTTACACCATCGCAGCATGTCTCAAGAGCAACTTCTTCTGGGAGAAGATTTGGAAATGTGGGATTCTGTAGTGACTGCTCTTAACAATCTGTCTCATAATTCACTGAAAAATCAATTTTTTAGGTTAAAGTTTTTGCTTTGACGGTAGGTCCATGTAATTAACCTACTAGTAATGGCCTAGAGGCCTGTACCTTAAACAGAGCATTGTAGCAGGGGTCCCTAACCAGACTATTATTTCATCTTGCTGGCGAACCTCCAGACTTCTGCTGGAGTATTCGGAAGCCATGACAGGCACCTGGAACTCGTGCCTATGCCATAGCAGCCCTTTCTTCCATGACTCCATGGTCAGCTCTGTTGATATTCCTGCCCCTGAGGCATCTGGACATCTCAGAAGGCCAGTGGCCTTGTTCAAGCACCACGAGGGCGGTTACAGTATGTATCATCTGCAGAGGGTTTTAATTTGTAGTCTGTTCCTCAATTGAATTCTCAGGGACACATGCCATATAATTTGTATGCAATACTGAAATCATTAACTCCCGTTACATGTATAAAATGTCCTTTAACAAAGGACTGAATACATAATGGTGGTCCCATCAGAGTGTATCACCTGGCAATGCCCTTGGCATGTCAGTCAGTGTAAGCACATGCCACGGCATCCACATTTCAAGAGCAACCTACCATGCAGTTCTGAGTGTGTCCCAGCACTCTGTGGTGCACGGCTTTCTGCAATAATGGAAACGCTTGAAATTTGCACAATCCAATATGGTGGCCACCAGCTACGTGCAGTGACTAAGCACTTGGAATGTGGTCATTGCACTAGAGAGCCTAATCCTTAATTTTAATTAATTTCAATAGCCACAGGTAGGTAGTGGCTGCTGTTCTAGTGTAGTGCTGAGGTATTGGGCATTTATGGACCCAAATACGTGTGGATTCATTTTTAGTGATTTGATTGAGACCCAAGTTTAATACGGATGTGGAATTCTAATATGCCAATTAACTTCGGGTTTTTTTTTTTTTTTCCTCCCAGAAAAGGGTTTTCAAGGGCAAAAGCTTTTATCTGGTCTGGAGCAGAATTTTTCTCTTCAAAAGCTTACTGAAAGTTTGCTGGTTTATGGTCCACTCCTTTTCACTTGTAAAATCAAAGAGAAGACAGAATTTTTAGGTGCAGTTGTTTCTTTTTTTAACAGGTTTATATGTAGGTTTGTATGTAACTTATATGTAGTAAAATGTTTCCTTCTTATTCTTAGTGTTACAACTATGCGTTTTGACAGAGATATCCATGTATCTGCTCCTCTACTCAAATTAAAGGACATTTATATCACCCTGAAAAGGTTCCTCACGGGGGCAATTTTTTTTCTAGTTGCCACTGTGGTTAACTTATCCTTGGTGTGAAGGACATTGTCACTTGGGTTGAAACCATCTGTTTGAATTCCACTGTGCTGGATTATGCCTCTGGGTGGGAGAATTTCCTGTTGTAACATAGAAAAGGAGACTTGGGGAGAGTGAACTGTGGGGAACATAGTCATTGGATTGGAAATCAACAGATGAGCCAACGAATGCATTTATAGTAATCTGGGATTGATTTAGAGAGATTTTTGTTCACCACTTTTTATTTATTTTTATAATTAAGTGAGTTAAATACATGTTAAGTTCTTAAAACAGTTCTGGCATTCGTTAAGTACAACTTTCCAATTAACCACCTTTCTTTCTTTCCTCCCTCTCTTCCTTCTTTCTTTCTTTTTGTTTTTTTGAGCCAGGGTCTCACTGTGTGGTCCAGCCTGGCCTCAGACTTGCAGCAATCCTCCTGCCTCAGCCTCCTGAGTGCTCTGATTACTGGAGTACACCAGTATGCCCAGCTAACCATTTTTCTTAACATGTAATTCACACTAACTGCCAAGACCACTTCCCCTTTGACTAGCCAAAACGAGTTGTTCTGTTGGTGGGAGAGATGGTCTTAAATTTCTCCAACTATTTTACCATACCTTATTTTACATACTCTCCTGGGGACTTGTCACTATTTGCAATTTTGTTTTGGGTGGGGAAGTAGAATTCCAGAAGTCCATTTAAGTGAGAGCTTCTCCCGCTCCCAGTATTTCAATAGTAAATTCAAGTAATGTGCACAGGGTCAGGAGAAATCACCACTGAAACTTGTTCTCAGTACTGTGTCCCCCACTAACGTAATTACTTCCTCCCACCTAAGATACTTTCTCCTCCACACAGCCCGATATTCAGGCGAGTGCTTATGCCGCTGAGCTGCATCCCCAGTCCCCATAGCCCTATATTCAAAGCAGTTCCTCTTCGATTAGGTTTTCCTAATTAAAAGTTGCCATTGACACTATGTCCCAAAGTTTCTGGAATTCCTAAATACTGTCCTTTGTCCTAAATGGTTTTTTTTCTGCAGTGTAGAGTAACACTAAGGTTGTAACAGATCCAGAAGGGAGGACACTGAGCTATTTGTCCCGTCCTGTGAGAGGGCTTGGCTTTAGGACAAAGCTCTTTGAACTCAGCGAATAAACCAAGAGAGGAGTCAAACTGTTCCCTTTTGGTGTCTACTGAGAGGAGGGGTCCTAAAGTTCTTGCGCTCTTGGGGACTCTTGTTTGGCACTTCGAAGCTGCCGCAGCCGAGGGATTGCTGAGATGATCTCTGTGGCTGTGCCCTGTGTTTCAGCAAAAACTGGACAGTTTCTGTTGCTTCCTTCACCACTTTTGTAATTTTATGAGCTTGCTAGTGGGTCTGTTGCGCTTTTGGGATATCAAATGTGGCACCACCACTTTATCTCCATCTGTCTTGGCTTCTAAAATTCTTTTAATTTTTTTTCATTCTGTAGCACTTTCTCTTGCAGGTAGTCCGACGTTCATTAAAAGCTACTCAGAGAAGGCTTATGTATTTTTATTTTTTGTTTTTTAATTTTTTGGCTTTTTGAGACAGGGTCTCACTATACAGTTGAGGCTGGCCTTGAGCTCACCTTGTAGCCCAGGCTGGTCTCAAACTTGCAACGATCCTCCTGCCTCAGCCTCCCGAGTGTTGGGATTACAAGTGTGCGCCACCACGCCCCACCTTAGGTATTTTTTTCAAGAGAGAGATAGCAATTTTTGCCTGTGCAGTGTGGCAGCCATTAGATGCATGTGGCTCCAATCACTTAAATTTAAATACTTTAAAATGGAACTAAATTAGACTCCAGCCCCTTTGTGGTGGCAGCCAGTAGCATACTCAGGGCTCAGGAGCTGCTTAAGGCCAGAGGCCACTGTGCTGGACCGCTGCATATAGGTTTCCATGGCAGCAGGAGAGCGCTCACAGCGTCCTCTGGCTGCCATGCCTCTGGCTGCCATGTTCACTTTATGGAGACCAGGAATTTTACCTGCAACTCCTCCTCCCAAGCCCGTGCTGACAGCTGGACTTCTATCCGTGTGCGTTTTGATTCTTTTGTTGGCCATGCTGGAGATGGAACCCGTGGTCTTGTGTGTGCTACAGAATCTCTCTACCAATGAGCTGCACCCTCAGCTCTTGCTGGTGTGTTTATAAAAAAATATTTAAAGTCTTGCTTTGACTCTTTCATACACCTCCTCAGAAAACGTACCCATTTAACACCTTTTTCATGTTTATTTTTAAGTTGACAAATAAAAAGTGTATGTACTCGTGTGTGACATGGTGTTTTGATTTACACGCATATGTTTAATGGGTAAATAAAGCTAACTGATAATGTGTATTATCTTCCATATTATTTTTGTATGGTGAGAACACAAAATCTGAGGGTAATATGCAGGTATATAATATATTGTTATTAATTATGGTCAACATGTAAAAATAGTTGTCTGGAACTTAGTCCTGTTTAATTGAAATTTTGTGTCCTTTGCTGTTGACATTTAAAAAAAAATTTCAAGTCTTTAAAGTTTTAGTTAGGGTGGTTAGAGACTACACAGCATGGTTAGCGTATTTTGTTTCCGTTAAAGGCATAGGCAAGTCACAGACAGCTCAGCGCTTCCAAAACGTATTTGGTCATGTTTACATGTTTTATCTTTTCTCTCTCTTCTTTTAAAGGAATGTTGACATGTTCTCAAAACAATGACACATCCCTTTACACGGTGGGACACCACCGCGAAGTCACAGTTGAGAGTGCCAGGCCTGTTATTCGTGGATTTCTTCTTAGAACTTAGCTAATAATAATTCGAGGAAATTCCCAGTTTTACAGAGACTGAAAACATCCTCCTCAATTATTTTTTTGGTGGGAGGTTTGCAAGTAGCCAATCTGAGAGCATTATTCAGTTCTCCTTGCTGCTGATTGGCTGCTGCCCCTGTAACCCATCTCAGGCCGATGCGCCAACATTCCTGCATCATGACAGGTTGTAGCTGTTTCCGTTGTTCTTGGTTTTGTTCTTAAAGCCCTAAGATCCCTAAGATGCCGCCAAAACCCCCTGAACCTTCTAAGGCTTCTGGCAATGAACCTAAGCACCAGGAGTTTAAGACACTCCAGGAGAAGTTTGAACGACCGTACAGTACTTTTATTAAATTAAATTATTACAGTATAGTATACAGTATTTTATTAAATAAAAATTACATAATTGCTGGAGACATAGCATAGACATTTTTGGATCATAACTAATTTCATCTGTGACCCTTGGTTGTTCAGGAGGGTGTTATTTAATTTCCATCTGTATATGAAGTTCTTGTGGTTTCCTTTGCCATTCATTTCCAATATCATTGCACGGCAGTTTCTGACCTTCTCTGAAATTCGCGGTTTCTCACAATTCCTGTGTGCTCTGGGAACCGAACCTCCGCGAATTTCCGGGGTCCGCTGTATTCATTGATTAGCCATACCCACTGTTAGCCACTAGGGGGAGATAAAGTCCTCGTTAATATTCCCTAATTTTCAAATTCAGATTTGCAATGGATAATCGGGCATTTTCCTCAAGAACTTTAAAACATTTCTCTTGAGAACTGAAAAACAACTCACAATTTTATTCCCTTGGGATTTTATAATGAAAAGGAAGGGAAAATATTGCTAAATCATGTTATCTAGCGTGAGTCTCTGCGATGATTCTCTCCCATACATAGCGCAAGATCGATAACCGAGCTCACGGTGAGAAGCCAACTTGACCACGGCTTGGCCTGTACTTCTGAGACACCATATTAGGAAGGATTCTCCGTTAACAAAAAAAAAATCAAGGGAGACCTCCTTCTTCTTGTCCAACTCTGAAGTAACCTATTGTTTCTCTTCATAGAGCAGAGGG
Organism: Dinomys branickii; assembly: GCA_004027595.1. Classification (NCBI taxonomy): domain Eukaryota; kingdom Metazoa; phylum Chordata; class Mammalia; order Rodentia; family Dinomyidae; genus Dinomys; species Dinomys branickii. The sequence continues at coordinate 30,741 of PVLD010019010.1, forward strand.
TGAAGCGTACAAGATTCCAGAAGTCAGACGCCAGTCAAAATGGTTTTCAATCTAAGTCTCTTTTAAGCAAGATAATGCTGCCTTAATCATGAAGGATGATAAACACTGGCTTCGCAGCCCTCCATTGATGAGGTTTGCTTCTCTCTTCCTTCCCCACACCCTACGTGGTGCAGCTTCTTAGGTACCGCAGGCGAGGAGAGGCTCATTCACAGGTGCCTTGGGAGTGAGATTCTTGGGCGCCTCGCAGGCTGCCTCTCCCGAAAGGTGATCGGCAGTGGATGTATCACGCACTGTCACTTCTCTGTCTCATTTATGGTGCTGAAGCATGAGCCGTTCCTATTCTTTATGAAAAGTGTCACAGGAGCGATAGCTTGTGCAATTTCTCCTGGCATCTAGAAAAATTAGAAATTCCACAGAAAAGAACACTCTTATCTGCATCCTTTCATTGAAACATTATTTTTTTTGAGGTCTGCCTAAATGCTAATAGGGTTTACACAATGTTTGTAATAATAATTTCAGAATAAAAATGTTAATGAATGCAGCCTTGTCTTCTGTGATAACCAGTGTTTTCAGAAAAGCAGGATTTGAGAGCGTCTTCTGTTCCCATCTACGATTTTGTCGATAAGAATGGATTTTCATGATGTGGTGAAAATTGTTACAAACCGCAGAAACATGTTAACATATTAAAGTGATTGCTGCTTTCTCGTAACGTGGGCCCCAGGTGACATCTGGAAACTTGGGTTTCAGGGGGTTCTCACCGTTCTCAGAGCTAATAAAAAAGGCTCAGATGTCTAAAATGTTTACATAAATAATACAGTTTAAGGTGAACTAATTTTTTCCTGGAAATCTGGAATTTTCATATCTACCAGGCAAAGTGTCTGTGTGACCAGCCTTTTGACAGTTTTAGGTGTCCACATACTGGATTAATGGATACCCCAACCCATAGCTGGTGAAACACTCTTTCTGGGTATATTGGTTTCCATTACTATAACAAACACCTGAGATAATCAGCTTATAAAGAGAAAGGATTTATTTGGGCTGTTCTGGAAGTTCAAGTCAGCCACTCCCTGGCCCTGTTGCTTTTAGGCCTGTGGACCAGCAGCGCCCCCTGGTGGCAGCATGCGGCAGAGCCGAACTGCTCAGCTCATGCCTTGAAGCAAATAGGAAACAAGGGTCTAAAGTCTTATGATTTCCTCCAGGGCATTTCTCCTGTGACCTCCGGACCCTACTAGGACTTGTCTCTTAAAGGCTGTACCATCTCCCAACTGCACCTGCACCGTGGGCGGGGACCAAGTTTTCACCACAGAGACGTTGCAAGGACATGGCTGATTGTCTAAACCACAGGGCTCTGAGTTGGTACAGTATTTCAAGAAGAGACTGGCATGTGAATGGTGGTCCCTTCTCAGTTTTTCAGGGTCCCATGAAATTACTCCAGTTTTTGGGGGACAAGAGCGGCATATACCAGGCCATTTCCTCTTGGCTGGAGAGGGAAGTTTATCATACACTCAACAGGCAAACGTATTGTGGGTTGTCGCTGTGGTCGCTGTCTACTGCAAGACGAGGCTCCCTGGCAATAGTCTACTGACGTGGACCCAGATGTCTAGATGGCAGTTTTACTGGCACATCACAGCTGTTTGACATAATGGCAGCAGTGGCTTCCCCGTGGGGCCGCCGTCACAGCGTGCCCGTTGTGGGTGTGCAGAGGATGAAGATTACTCGGAGATGCGATTTAATGCAGTCACTGGGAACTCAGAGGGGCCGCTTCCGGGGCATAAGACAGCGTCAGGGAAACAGCAACCAACTGAGAGCACTGTGATTATTTATTTGTAACTGAAGGACGTGAGAACAAAAGCACAGAAGAAAAGCATTTTGCAACACACTGTATAGGAGTTTTTGTCAGGGGACAGGGCTGGACGGTCTGCTGTGTGACACATGTTGACCTAGTTTAAACGGTCTTTTCGGGGAGAGGGGACACACTGGCCAAAGCAAACATCGCTGACAGTAACTTGCTCTTAATTCTGCCGACTGATGTCTGGCGGGTTCTGCTCTAAACTCTAAGCGCGCCTTCCAGGAGCTTGGGGGCTGTTGGTCTCCAAGGTCTCCTTTTTTTTTTTTAAATATCACTCAGGTTTAATGACTCCTTTGGCCAACAGCTGTGACTTTCCCAGCTGCGGGTTTTTGTCCCGGTTTATAGTTCCACATGTGGGTCCCCTTTCTTGGGGTGGGCTTAAGGTCCAGCTGGAAAGTGGCTGGTCACGCCCGGACTGGCTGTGCTACTACTGCACCAACAATCAGTCCTGTCTGGGGTGTAACGCAGGAGGCCCACAGCCAAGCACGACCGGTGGCGACAGCTCTCCTCCATCAGCCCGTGTAGCCCCTTCTGACGCTACACATGCTTGCAGGGTGGAGGACGCTTCCAGCTCAGTCCCAGCTTGATTTCTCTGTCCAGCAACCAGAGGGTGTGGTGTCTTCAGCAACAGAGACTCACCTCCAGTTCTGGGGTGCAGCCGACCGCAGTGGGAATTGTCTGTATGGTGTAGGGGCCTTGGGAGCTTCCTGGTCAGCAGTGCATAGGGAGATGGCCTACCCCTGGCACTGGGATTGTTACTCAGTAACCTTGCGGCTTCTAGAAGCGCCATTTTTCCACCCATCTGGGGTGCCTTCATCAAGACTTTTAAACTAGTGCTTTAACGATCCATTCTTTTATTTTAAAAATCAAGTCAACACCTGTGGGGCTGTCAGGCAGGCAAAAGTACCACTGCACTTGGCTGTCCTCACTTTGCACACCCGTGTTGGTGGATGGATGTCTCTACCCACTTACCATGGGCAGCTGTGTGTGACACCGAGCCCAGGTGATTTCACTGCTAATAGCTTCTTCAGCAGCTTGTCGCAGAGAAATGCTTGTGAGAGGCCGTTGGCAGCAACCACACAGGTGCGTGCGTGTCTGCACCCCTCACTCACAGGCAGGGGCCTGACGTAATCCCCCTGCTAACCCCGTACCGGGCACGCTGACTTGTGCATCTGCCCAGGTGTTGCATCCCCCATGGAGGCCATACCTGGGAGCAGGCCTCTCACCCCTGCACGGCATGCAAAATACTTCCAGCCCTGATGGCCCACAGTCACCCACACTTCACAGGCACTTGATGGGTGGCTCCTGCAGGTTCCTGGGGTCAAATGGCTCACACCTCCTTGAGGGCATCAGCCTCGGTTAGTTGGGGGACTTAGTAGGCTATGTATGGGCAGCCACATGGGGATTTGTTGGTGCCTCTGACTCATTTGTGTTATACACCCCCCTCCGCTTCTGTGGTCCCCATGGTAGCCTAGCAAACACCTGCAGGGCCAGTCCTCTGAAGACCACCCAGATATCTATGCGGATAGCGGCCGTTTCTTGTGAGTCATCAGTATCCACACTGCTCTTAATGGGTCCATTGGCTGCTTCTCCCTTCCCCATTCTTTAGCCAGATGGTGTCTGTATTCTTCTGGGTCGCTACTGCCACCCATTCCTGCTTTGCGCCCCGACGGTGCCCCGGGGATACCAAGCACTCTCAGGAATGGGTGGTGACTTTTCCATCACCTCACCTGGCTTAGCTTTTGGAGGTGGTTCAGTCGCTCAGAAGGACACCACTTCCAGGGTTCCCTGTGTGGCGTTTGTCACAGGGCCAGTGGACAGCACTCCACGCTGCTGCAAATGTGCCTGCCGGTTTGATTTTGTGCCACTCCAGAAAGGGGCTTGGTCAAAAAGCCAGGATGGCTCCTTCTCCCTCTTCTGGCAGCTGAGACACGAGCCCACCTCAGCCTCACTGCCTGCCACACCTGACGTCCCAGAGCTCCTTCCCCCTCCAGCACCCAGCTTTGTGGCCTGACCTGCTCCCCATATCGACTTGAGGGTGGACTCCAGCTCGAGCGCAGGCTCTTGGCCTCTACCCTCAGCCAGCTCCACTTTCCGGGAAGGGAAATGATGATATTTCCCCTAATATTTGCGGGGCTTTAAGCCATCCCCGCAGTTGTTCCAAGACAACCGTAATAGGTCCTGTCCCTCCGTACATGGAGGTAGGTGGCCACCCCTGGTTTTCTCCTGAGGCAGATAATTCAGCCTCAGTATTGTGTTTTGTCATCCATGACAGAGGTCAATATTTATTATCTTTGCTAGTGTGCTGTGTCTCTATTGATTTGAACTCACTTGAGGACTGGGGTACAGCTCAGGGGCATAGTGCCTGCCTTGCATGTGTGAGGTGCTGAGTTTGATTCCCAATACCACCAAAAAGAAAGAACCTTGAAATAAGTGGATAAGTTTCTACCAGATTTGAATTCACTTGAAATGGATATGATTTTTGTTCTTTGGTCCAATGATACACATTGAAGGGTTGGGGATACAGCTCAGTGAAATAAGTGCCTGCCTGGCAAGTGCAAGGTCCTGAGTTCAATCCCCAGTACCGCAAAAAGAAAAAAAAAAAAAAGAAAAGAAAAAAAATACACATTTAAGATGATACTATTATTATTATTTTTGGTAAGGGGAGTTGAACTCATGACCCTGCACTTGCCAAGCAGGCACTGTGCCACTGAGCTATAACCCCAGCACTGGTCCAGTGATATATATAATCATTTTCTAAAAAAGTGTATTAGCTTTATAGTAATAAAAACAGTATGATATTGGCAAAAAAAAAAAACAGACTTCAGAATCAGTGGAACAGAATAGAAGGTGCAGAAACAACTCCAGCATAGCAAGCTATCTTATCCTCTTCTTAAATTTTATTTTAAAGAGAGTAGTAAATGAGAAACAAACAAACAAACAAAGAACAATAGCAGCATACCAGTATCCCAAACAGACAAACCAAAGCAAGCACATTTAAAGGGGTGCAGGGTTTCAAGACAAAATAATACGAATTACCAGTGGTTGTTATATTACATACAGTTATCTTCAACTACGTGGCTCAGATGACCAGGTGTAAGAATGGAAGATTGTTCAAACCATGAAAGAGAAGAAGAGAATAATTATTACATGAAACATTAGCGATGACAAAATTTCACTAGCAAGATGGTAGGAATTCACCATGGTAATTCTATTGCATATTGTTACCTTCAAATCAGTGGCTCAGATTACCAGATATAAGCATGTAAAATTGATCAGAACACAAAAAATTGCAAGCATTAACTGTTCCTTTTACTATTGCATCAGACATCAGCGGTACAGGTATCTCAGCTATTCACATATATATTTATATTTTGCCTTCTTTCTTTTTTCTTCTTTCCCTCATCCCAGTCACTCCTTCCTTTGAGCGGTTTCTTTCCCTTTCCTATCATCTATTGTACATTTTGAGTTTTACTTATTCTTTCAGGTTCCCACAACAGGGAGACAATATGATGTTTACACATGTGGGTCTGATTTATTTCACTTATGAGTATGGTCTCTAGTTGCATCCACCTACCTGCAAAAGCCTCCAGTTTGTCTTATAGCTGAGTAATACTCCATTGTGTAAAAATATCACACCTTTTAAAATCCATTCCTCAATGGATGGGCATTTGGGTTGTTTCCAAGATTTAGCTATAACAAGTTGTGCTGCTATAAACATGGGTGCACATATATCGTGTGGTATGATGTTTCTAATTCTTCTGGGACAATACCCAGAGGGGCAACAGTTGGGTTAAATCGGACTTCCAATCCTAGTTTTGTGAGGAACTCCAAACTGATTTCCCCAGTGGTTTCACCAGTCTACACTCCCACCAGCTGTGGAATAGGGTCCTCTCTCCCCACAGCCTCTCCAGCATTTGTTATTAGTTGATTTCTGGATGACGGCCATTCTTTCCGGGGTGAGATGGACTCTCAGTGTTGTAATTTGCATTTCTCGAATGACTAATGATGTTGAGCGTTTTTTCATGTATTTATTCACCATTAGTATTTCTTTATTTGAGAAGTGTGTATTCCTCTCAGGTACCCATTTTTGGACTGGGTCTTTGAATTTGGGGGGACTGATTTTTAAAAAATATTCTTTATATGTCCTAGATAGAAGTCCTTTGTTTGAGGGGCACTTGGCTAAAATATTTTCCCAATTTGTGGGTTTTCTTTTTACTCTATTAGTGATTTCTTTAGATGTGCAAAAACTTTTCAGTAAGATGAAATCCCAGTTGTTGATTCTCTGAAATATTTCCTGTGCAGTTTGGTTTTTGTTCATGAACTCTCTGCCTACCCCAATGTCTTCAAGATTTTTACCTACTTTCTCTTCCAATAAATTTAGTGTTTCTGTTTTAATATTTAAAACTTTGATCCATTTCAACTTTAATTTAGTGCATAGTGAAAGACATGGGTCTAGTTTTAGTCTTTGGCATGTGGAGAGCCAGTTTTTCCAGCACCATTTATTAAAGAGGCTTTCTTTCTTCCAGTGAACATGTTTGGTCCCTTTGTCAAAGAGAAGGTGGCTGAGTGTGTTTGTAGTTGTGTCTGTATCTTCTTTTTTTTTAATTTTATTTTTAAGACAAAAGAACTCAGAATAACACAGAAACAATACAGAAAATATCAAGTTATGGGGAAGATAGTAGGGAATTGGCACTGGATGCTGTACAACATAGTTATCTTCATATTTGTTATAACAAAATCAATAAAGGATATACAAATTACAGAGGAGACAGCAGGGAACCATCACTGGATGCTGTATTACATAGGGCTGTCTTTGCATTTGTTAACACAAAAACAATAAAGGAAATACCAAATTACAGAAAAAATAGTAGGGGGCCACCACTGGATACTGTATTACATAATGTTATCTTC